>APFE031011399.1:16239-197979 GCA_000404065.3 Pinus taeda
AATTTGTTCAAATTTCCAAAATTCACACACAGTTGAATTTCACCATTTTTCTTTCTTACACCAACCAAATTTGCAATCCACTCAGGATATCTAAGAGTAACAATAATCTTGGCATCCAAAAATTTCTTTAGTTCTTTCTCAATGGTTGGAAGCAAAATTGGATTTATTCTTCTTAATTTCTACTCGAATGGTTTGGCTTCTAGTGTCACAACTTTTGATATTTTCATAGGACCAGGCAAAGACATCTTTATAATTCTTTAGAAGATTGATATACTTGTCTTTTATGTCCTTAGGTAATGATGCTGAAATTTTCACATTCTTAATTTCTTCATGAGTTCCAATGTTACAGTCTTCTACATCCTCTTATTGTGTATTAAATAATGAAGTTTGTAAAACATCATTATTGTAAAAAAAAAATAAAGATGAATTAGACACTTAGGAATGTAATTATTTGAAAATTGGAGGATATTATGATCAACTATATTATTATTCAACTGTGAAGCTTAATTTTCATGAGTTGACTTATGATCAATAATTTGTTCTTCCTCAATTTGTAAGGTTGAAAATTCATAAATTGCCTGTAGGAAAATATTCAATTGTTCATCATCTTCAGACAATTGATAGTGTTTAAGATTTTCAGGGATTGAAGGCCTATATTTTACCTGAATTTGACATTGTAGCTGCATTGGATCAGGGGTTTTAAAGGAGTTAGCAGAAACTGCTAAAGATTTTGCATAAATGTTCTCATCCCTTGGGATTGTTGTAATGTTGAAGGCTAGAAAATAGTTCTCTATAAAATCCCATACCTCATTTCGATAAGTTCTAAGCCTATGATGTTTTTCTTGGCATAGATATCTTACTTGTTTTACAATCAATTTTGAGTCACAGAAAACACTTAAGCTTTGAACTTTCAGACTTTTAGCTAACTAAGGCCTAAAAGTAAGGCTTCATATTCTTCTACATCATTAGTAACATTGAAGTCTAACTTAAAGGATTGGGTTATGTTTCATTTATCTGGAGAAATTAATACAATTCCTATTGCAGCCCCATCTTTAGAAAAATCCCCATCAAAGTATAATTTACACACATCAATTTTTATGCATTTAGCTTTATTCACAATTTTCTCAATGTTAAGTTGGGAATTTTGGAGACCATTAGATAATAATGTGGAACATCCAAAATGTTGATCAACAATATAAATCAGATGATTTATTTCTTGATTGGCCTTACAAACAATATTAATGAATCTTACCTCTATTTATAACCTAAGATGTTCACCCCCATATACAGGAATAGTAGCATAAGACATATCCATTTGTAGATTTCCCCCTAATTTGGCACAACAATATCTCGATAATAACACTCCAAATTTGTGGGGGGTATCTATGACTACAATGTCTAGCACTACATTCTTTACATGGATTTCTGCTAGAGTTACAACTAGGTCTTTGATTAGTTTGAGACAAGGAAATTTCTTGGAGTCAAAGGTGTACAAATCATTGTAAGGTTTGGTAATTTGTAATTTAAATTGATCCATGATTACTTTAGGCATCAAATTGTGAGAGGCCCTAGAGTCTAACATAGATTTGTATAGAATAAAATTATGAACTTTGAGAGTGACATAAAAGGGAGGAATGTTCTCATCACTCATGTATGAAGTAGGAACAAAAACCACTAAAGGTTTTTCTTCCTGTAAACTGATCACGTCCCCCCCAACATCTATACTTGAGGATTGGATCCACTTTAATACTTAGTTTTTGCATCTTGGGTTTTTGGAGAGTTTAGACAATAGAAGAAGGATTTTGACTCTCTCTAACACTTTCTTTACATTAAAAGTTGTTGGAACAATCTTTTTAAATGTATTATGTTCATTGGGTTGACTTAATGGCTGAATCACAATTATTTGGGTTTCAACAATTTTTATTGGAGGCTCATTTACTGTGGCATTATTAGTTGGCCTATCAGGCCTTGGTCTAGGCCTTAAATCATACTTTCTGTTTAATTATGATATTAGAAACTCTGAGAAGGCTTGATATGTAGAAACCTGAGAAGTTTCTTGATTTTGAATTAAAGCTTGATCATTGGAAACTAGAATAATAACATTTTGTTGTGATGGATCATCAAAATAATTTATATTGTTGGTAACTAATGGTCTAGCTTCTTCGAGTTCTTGATCATCAATCATCAATGGTGGTTGAATTTGTTGATCATGGTTGGGTCTTTGTAGGGTTTGGGGTTGAAAAGGTCTTTCGTATTGATTCTGAGGTATGTTTGATGTTTATTGAAAAACTCTAGGTTGTGTTTCAATATTTGAAATCCTATTTGAAATATTTCTTAGCAAGGAAGTGATTTCCTCGATTTTTGATCCTCACTCTTAGTTTTAGAGGAAGAAGTTCCTTCCTTCCTAACTTTCATTTTCCTTTCATATTTTTTAGCCTTTGCTTTGAGTTTGGCTAAGTCTGATCTATTAACCTCAACTTCAATAGCATTAGTACACATATCTACTAGGGTTACATATGTTCTTTCTCTAAGCATACAAAAAAAATCATCATCAAATCCTTTAGAGAACCTAACTTTGGCAGCAACTGCTGGCGGTTTACACTCTGGTGGCATTTTATTGTAAATTTTATTAAATCATTTCATAAAATTAGCCACAGGTTCGCTAGGGTTTATTTTTAGGTCATCAAACTCAGTGAAATGGTATACTGGATCCTTTTTAACTCCCCATTAATTTTTAAAAATCATAATTAATTCATTCCATGAGGGGATAAAGTTAGCTCGCAATTGTCTAATCCAAATCCTAACATTGCCTTCAAGAGATTAAACAAAAAATCTCTTGTAAACATCTTCATGTTCTATATTCATATTATCAGCAAAGTCTAAGAAAGCTGCGAGATGATCTTTAGTAGACAACCCAGTTTCCCCATTGAACCTAGGTAGGTGCTTTAGATATCCGTTTGGAAAATTATATCGCTGATGAGGAAGGACTAGTGCTACATAACGGGCCTATATAATAGGTCTAAAACTAACCATTTGATTAGATGAAGATGAAATTTGGAAGATGAATATGTGGAAGGGGATGAGGATGAGCTTTTAGGAGTTGTAAAGGGTGAAGAGGAGTTGGAAGAATTTCTGGAATTTTTTCGTTTTTTTGGTGTTTGAATGACCAATTTAGGTTCTTCTGGACTAAACTTTCCTTCACTATCAAGCAAAGGATTTTTGTAAATAGAAATTCTATCCTCAAAACTAACAAAAGTAGATGGGTAAGTGTGAATCACTGAAGAAATAAAATCACTAGGCTTTAATTATGGTAAATCTAGACCTAGTTTTGTTTCTAATTTAGGGAATACAAAAATGGTTTCAGGAATTTGGTAGGATTATAACTGATAAACTAGAAGGCTTGGCTGCAAATAAATGCCTTTATATAGAAAGTCTAATACTTTTCATGGTAGATCTGATAATTCAAAAGGTATTGGGGCAACTCTAAAAGGATCAGTTTAAGAAACAACTTCAAATGGATGTATTACAGAAGCATAAGTAGAGGCTTCTAGTCTTTGTCTTGCAGAGGAAATTCTTACCAATATGTTAGGATCTGATAGTGGAGAATAAAGTTGTGGACCTCAGAGAGATCTAGTGTGCCGACATGAAGCCAGTTTATTTTTGTGGAATCGCGAGGTGAATGATTTTAACCTACTAACCTTTTTTTCACTGTTAAAAGGTAAGATTTATTGTTGTCTGAGGGAAAACTTATTAAATAAAATTTGATCCACGACAACGGCGCTAGTCTAATGTTGTACCTATGAAGATAATTCTAGGTGAGGAATTATGCCATAGCATCTATAATGTTTTATTGGTTTTTAAAGTTTTTGGATCACCAAATCTCTAAATTGCTTAAAGAAGTGCAATTTATTATTTACTTATGATTTATTAGAAGGGTTGATTCTTCACCTCTAATAGTAATTTAGCTTTGATAAGATATGTAAGGTTGAAAATTTAGAAACTATATGATTTATTAAACATCAAAGAAATTATTTAACCAATCATATACAGTGGATGTGTGTAAAATGCTTTTACAATCAAACACTATATGTTTGAAACTTAAGGGAAAATGATAGTTTAATGATGTAGAGGAGTTAAATCAAATATAAAGTTTAATTAACTAATCTCTCTAAAGGATTATAACTTCATGGGGGATTTCAGATAAATTGAAACTCAATATTATCATACCCATATCTCCATAAACTTCGAGCATATGCAACTTAAGAAAGAGTGAAATTATAATCATAAATAAGAACTTACAAGGACACAAGTTGTTTTAAAATGAATCTAGAATCCTTTTATTATTTCATAAATAACATCGGAGGATACAAGTCTAATCAAAAGTCTATCACAATAGTTCAACCATTTATAAGTCTCTATTCTAGGTATTTATAGAATCTTTTACATGTCAGATCGGATTTCAAATAAAATAATTTACAAAATGATATATGTTTGAAGACAAATATTTTTAGATATAGAGGGAAAAATATGAAAATATGCTAAAAATTTTCTGCATTGTTGAGGTTATGTAGGAGTCTGGTGATGAATATTGCTACTTTGCTGGAAATGTTGTTCCTTTAGTTATACTTCATTTGATCAGTTCTAACAACCAGTCCCACCTTTCTTCACTTGGGATAGAAAAGCTAACCATATTTTTGAATCTTTCATCCACCTCGATGTAAGTGTCAAAAGTTGGTTTATTTACAAAAAAAACGGTGGACCTCATAATGGATATTTAATTCAAACTATATTCCCTGTATGAATGCTTCCCCACTGATAATTCCTTTAGATTTTGTAAACTTGGAAGAATTAGAACCTATGTTTCATAGTTTTTCTTAGTAGTTTTCTAATGGGATCAATTGGCCATTAGAATTCCTGAGAGTATTCAAGCCTTTTTCCTATAGCAATGCAAATTTTCTGTTGAACCTTCTGACTTGCAATTCAAGATGTTTTCATTTATTTTCCAACTGTATCATCAAATTCTTTTTGGTCAAGATCCTCTTAACCTCCATGATTGTTGTTGTTCTATCTGGAATGTTCAAGAATTCTAGTTCCTCCTTTTTTTTGGAATTTAATAGCTTGATGATCTTTTGTGCTTCTATTAGCCTCCGCTCCAAATCTACTTTTATATTTTTTATAGTTGCCTTAACTTTGTGCACAAGTTCTTGATGTTCAAAAGTAATATGTATTGAACGCCACATGTCTGTTATGTTGGCATTTATATTTTGCCAAAATATTTTTCTTAACCTCTGCTAACATTTGAATGACAAAGGGTTTGTCTTCATATTTTTGTACATGCTACATGAGTTTGTAGTTTTTTTGGAGTTCTGAAAAATATACATTGTCAGTTTTAAGTTTATTCTCTTCCATCTTAGCCAATTTTGTTGAACATTTTTTTTTTTTTTTTTTTAATTTTATTTTTTTTAATGACTGAACTACTGATAATTCATCCAAAGCTTTGGTAAGCTCTTCTATAGATTCTGAAATTGTAATCCTTGCTGAAGTTTCTGCCATTGTACATGTGCTTGTAGATGGTCCTGCTGCTTCTCACTATCCTTTTTCTTTCAACCTTGCTTCTATGCCCTGCTCCATCTTTTGTTTCAATGAATTTTTCTCAACCACTATAGTAAAATTTTTTTCTTTCTCCATTTCTATATTGGCAACCTCTTTAGCTTCAGGAAGTTTTGTGGAGGGTAGCTTCAGTTTCTTCCTCAATGCTTGAATGTCTACTTCCTTGTTTGTGGTGAGCTCTTTTGCCACTTTGATATCCTTAGGATAATGTCATAACTTTATGATCAAATCATCCAAAGATTTGATCCTGTTATCTTTAGTTGTTCGGTATGTGTTATATACTTTCCACAACTAGCCCCACATGTGGGGGGGGGGGGCAACCCCCCTAGTTGGGGAGTTTGAGGGGGGAGGTAGCTCCACTTTACGAGCACTACCCGAGGGAAATTTTTTTTGGACCCTATATTAGGTGGGCGAACCTACCTATGGTTTTGCGCATGGTTTTTGCACATGGTTTTGGGCATGATGGTTTTCTATCCATGGTATTCTTGCAGATCTGGTCAAGGGAACTACAGTTATGTTCTAATCCAGGGTTAATGTATTGGGGCTTATATAGGCTTCGACATGTATATATATATGTATTGTAACATTGAAAGTAATATAATGAGAAATCAAACTGGTAGTCCCCATTTTGGGATCCACCGGAAAATATCTTTGTATATGTATTTTATGTTTTACGCTCTTGCAATTATTTATTTTCTATTTTTAGAATTTGTATGCAGGTAATTTCTGTACAGGGTTAAAACCTACATTTGGTATCAAAGTTGTTTTGGCTTCAAGGGGACACCTATGTTGTTGAGGGGTTTTGCTCAAGCTTGTGGCAGACCCCGCTTAGTGGGAGATCTACGAGATCGATTCTTGTGGTCAAAGAATATGGAGAATAGTGGAAAGATAGAGATCGAGAAATTTAATGGTCAGAGTTTTGAGTTGTGGAAACTCAAGATGGAGGATCTGTTGGTGGATAAATATTAGTGGATCGCATTAGATTTGGGCACTAAACCAACAAAAATGTTAGTTGAAGACTGGGTGAATTTGGATCAAAAGGTAAAGAGGACAATACGGTTGTGTATTTCAGATTCAATATCATCGAATTTATCAAGGGAAGCTTTAGCGAAGTATTTGTGGGAAAAGTTAGGGAATTTGTGCCAATCTAAGTCTCTGGTGAATAAACTGTTCCTATAGAAAAAGCTATATAACCTAAGGATGAAGGATGAAGAATCGGTGATAGAGAATCTGAACGCCTTTAATACTATGGTAAGCCAACTTTTAAATATTGATATAAATATTTCAGATGAATATAAGTGCATTAGTTTGTTGTGTTCTCTACCAGATTTGTGGGATAATCTAGTTGTTGCAATAGGTAGCAATGCGACTACCTTACAAATTGATGAAATAATCTCATCCTTGCTGTCGAAGGAGATGAGATGGAAAAATAAATAGGGCTAGAATGGTGATGCCTTGTCCATTACAAGGATGGTCCTGGAACATAATAAAAAATAAATCCTCAAGTGGGAGATATAAATCTAGAGGGATATCTAAATCTCTAGGAAAACCTGTAAAGGTGTGTTGGAAATGCGGAAAGGAAGGGCACTTCAAAAAGGACTGTAGATATAAAACTCTTGAGAAGCAAAAGGGATCTAATGATGCTCCTTCTGTAAAGGCAAAAACCACCTCAGATGAAGGTGGGGATGTGTACTTGGCTTCTTCTTCAAGTACACATGTAGATCATGAGGTATGGTTGATTGCCTTAGGTGAATCCTTTCACTTCACTCCCCACAAGGAGTGGTTCTATGAGTATTATAAATATGATGGCGTTGATTTCTTCTTAAGGGATGAAAGGAAGGATGGAATCATTGGTTGCAAAAAAGTTAAGTTGAAGTTGCAAGGTGGAAGGATTAGAACACTTCTGGGTGTTCTACATATTCTTGCATTGGCCAGAAATCTGACTTTTGTAAGTAAGGTGGATGATGCAGGTGTAAAAACAGTGTTCGAGAAAGATACCTGCAAGATTGTTCGGGGAGCACTAGTATTGACGTGGGGAGTTTGGATTGGAGCTCTATACAAGATTCAAGATAATACTGTTATTGATGGGTGTAACAATTCTATGGTTCGTGAAAGTGGAGCAAAAAATATAATGGTCTCTAGAGAAAAGAGCAAGCTATGGAATCAAAGGCTTGGACATATTGGAGAGAAGGGCCTTCGAATACTTCATGGTAATGGTATGATTTAAGGTATGTATAATTTCTCTCTTGATTTTGATTTCTGTGAAAATTGTGTATATGGAAAGCAGAATTGGGTGAGCTTCCCCTTTGATGCTAAGAGGGCGAAACAAATATTAGAGCTTGTGCACAATGATGTGTTTGGACCTATGTCGGTTCCATCACTGGGTAAGTTTGTCTACTATGTATCATTTATAGATGACTTCTCAAGAATACAAAGATATATTTCCTCAGGAATAAATCTGAAGTCTTTGACAGGTTTAAAGAATTTAAGGCTCTCGTGGAAAACTAGATAGAGAAGAATATAAAGGTGTTGAGGATAGATAACTGTGGAATGCAAGAAGGAATTTGAAGAGTTCTATAAGAAGTGTGGTATAGCATGATATAATACTACTCCATAAAAACCTTAGCAAACTGGAGTTTTAGAAAGAATGAAAAGGACGTTGATGGAAAAGGCAAGAAGCATGCTCAATGGTGTTGGGTTAGGACACAAATTCTGGGCAGAGGTAATGGAGACAGAATGTTACCTGGTCAACAGATCACTTTCATCACCATTGGAGGATAAGACTCCATAAGAGGTATGGACTTGTAAGAAATCCTCTCTTTCACATCTGAGGCTATATGGATGTGATGCATATGTACATGTTCCAAAGGAGAAAAGAACCAAGTTGGATAGTAAATATGAAAGGTGCATCTTTATTGGGTATAAGGATGGTTTAAAATTTTATAATCTTTGGAACCCAGAAACAAGGAAGGTTGTGTACAACCAAAATGTGGTGTTTAGAGAGGTGAAAGATGTTATTAAACATGAAGTCCTACCAAAGGAACTTGAGAAGATAGAATTTGATGTAAACAAGGAGGAATCAGACTCTACAATAGAAGAGGAATAAGAAGATGAAGAGCCACAAACTCCAGCTACGAGGAGATCAGTTCTAGAAAGAAGGCAACCAAAAAGATATAGTCCAACTGCTTTTTGTTTAAATTTTACTTTATCTGTTACTCATGATGATCCCAAAACTGTTAGGGAAGTAGTAGATTCAAAGGATGGAAAACTTTGGAAAGAGACCATGGTTGATGAAATGACATCTTTGCACAAAAATGAGGCTTGGGATCTAGTGGAGTTGTTGGCTGGAAGGAAAACCATTGGCAGTAAATGGGCGTTTAAGAAGAAGACGAATGCAGAAGGCAAGGTGGAGAAATACAAAGTGTGATTAGTAGAAAAAGGTTATTCTCAGCTGTCGAGAATTGATTTTGGTGATTTTTTTTCTCCTGTTGCCAAGGTAGCTTCTATTAGATTACTTTTATTTGTTGCTGCTTTTGATTTTGAGGTAGAACAAATGGATGTGAAGACACCATTTCTTCATGTGCATATGGAAGAAGAGATGTACATGAAGCAACCTGAAGGCTTTGCAGTGAAAGGTAAGAAAGAACTGGTATGCAAGTTAAAACAGTCTCTGTATGGGTTAAAATAGTCACCAAGGATGTGGTATCAGAAACTTGATACATATATATGAGGACTTGGCTTCACCATAAGAAAATTAGATCATTGCGTGTATTTTAAATTATTTGGTGATCGTGTTATTTATTTGTTCTTGTATGTGGAGGATGCTTTGTTGATTGGAAATAAAAAAGAAATTATCATGAATTGAAGACCCAATTGTCCTCCAAATTTGATATGAAATATCTTGGTGCTCCAAAATATATTTTGGGCATGGAAATTGAAAGAGATAGGGAAAAAAGGAAGCTCTAGTAAACCAGAGGAAGTATGTCGAGACAATATTGCAGAGGTTTAATATGCAGGATAGTAAACCAATGAAGGTTCCTATTCTTGTCGGTGTAAATTTATCTGCTGAATAATGTCCCAAGACACAAGAAGAGGAAGAGGACATGTCTCGTGTTCCATATGCAAGTGTAGTCTGCAGCCTGATGTATGTAATGGTTTGTACTAGACCAGACATTGCACATGCAGTGGGAGTATTGAGAAGGCTTATATCAAAACTAGGGAAGGATCATTGGACATCAGTGAGGCGGGTATTCAAATATTTGCATGGCACTAGTGATTATGGTATGTGCTACCAAGGAAGACCAGGATTGGACAGAGTTTTGGACATCCATGGCTTTGTTGATCGAGACTGGGTTGGAGATTTGGATCAGAGAAGATCTACAAGTGGGTATGTATTCAACCTATTTGGAGGTGCAGTCAATTGTATGAGCAAGCGACAGTCTATAGTGGCACTTTCAACTATAGAGGAAGAATACATGGTCGCCACTCATGTATGCAAGGAAGTAGTTTGGTTGTAGATATTGTGTTCAAGTATGGGGTTAGTAAAATGAGCTATAAGGATAGACAGTGACAACCAAAGTGAAATTTTATTCACAAAGAACCCTACTTATCATTCAAAGACAAAGAACAATGATGTTCAGTATCACTTTATAAGGGATATGGTTGAGGACAGAAAGGCGTTGCTGGAAAAGGTGGAAACTTTGAAGAATACTGCAGATGCATTAACAAAGTTTGTGAGCACTAAGAATTTCTCTTGGTGTAGAGAAACAATGGGAATTGTAGGGCTGCACCAATGACTAAACTCTCATGTGGGCCCCTTTGGAAATAAAACAACAAGTGGGAGAATGTTGGGTATGTATTATATTATTTACATGACTAGCCCCATACACAGGGGGGCCAAGAGTACCACTTGTTTGTTGCGTTGGGAGAAGTAAGGGGCAACAACTCCCTATATTAGGGGAGCTTGAGGGGGGAAGTAGCCCCCCTCTACAGGGTCTGGGGCATCACCGCAGAGAAATTTTTTTTGGACCCTATATTAGGTACGCAAACCTACCTATGGTTTTGTGCATGGTTTTCACACATGGTTTTAGGCATGATAGCTTTATGTCCATGGTATTCTTATAGATCCAATCAAGGGAAATATAATTATGTTCTAATCCAGGGTCAATGGATTAGGGTTTATGGATTCTTTGACATGTATATATATGTATTGTAACAAAGGAATATAATGAGAAATCAATTTGGTAGTCTTGGTATTGGGATCCAGGGGATAATCTCTATGTATTTCTATTTTATGTTTTATACTCTTGCCATTGTTTATTTTATGTTTTTAGAATTCATATGCAGGTAATTTATGTATGGGTTAAAAACCTACATTAGTAAATGATGACATATTTTCAATCCTTAACTAAGAATTCATGTTATTGAAAGATGACTATAATTTGGAAACAAGCATTGTTGAACTGGTGAGTGATGGAAAGATTAGCTCATTGGTTTCTTTATGTAAATCAATCTGATTGATTTCATGTATTTTCTTGGTATCAATTGAAGAAATGGAGGCTTTATAGTGTTCATCACTCCTAGGGGTTGGCACTAGAGGCTCCATGAAGTCCATCTAGAAATACTCCTTTTCTAAATCGAATGCAGAAAGTAGTATGTGTTGATTCTTAGTTGTCTACTTCCAAAATGAAGAGTAGGTGGAAGCCTTCAAAGCTTCTTTCTTTAATTTTATTTCTCCGTATTTTAAAAAGATACTTTGATGAGTTGAAATCTATGAACTGAATGATACTAGATATTGGCATGTTGCTTCTATATTAAGTGATTGTATTTTTTCTTCTACTTGAGTAGAAGGAATGATAGGAGTCCCTGATAAAATCATTGTGCTTGGCTGCTTTATTTCCCCTTCCTCTGGAGTTTCTTCTTGAACAACGATCACTTGAAGATTGACTTGAGAATTTGAATTTTGAGTATTATTATGGTCCTTGGTCTTTTTACTTTTGAAAACAAGAAATTGTGCAGCCTCAGAGTTAGTTGGGGACATATATTCTCTATCCCCTTTGAATATATTTTCTTTAGACTAGGTGTCTGCATGGATGGTTGACTAACAAGTTGTTCTACAACTTCTTGTAAAGTATCCTGTGTCCATTCTTCCTGATTGGCATATTGTTCAATCTTAGGCCTTCAAGTGTGTGCATAAGAAGTACTTTTATATTCTAGTCTAAGATTGGAAATGATGCCCTGAGGATCATAAGACCAAGAAAAAATGAGTTTGAATTTCATTTGTCCCAAGATTGCATCAATTTACTTTGTAACATCTTTGGTGTTGATGATGAAGGGCCCTATATGAGCTTTTAATTTGAATTGTGATTTCTTCTTGTAAGAAACAAAATGCACTTCATTCATACTTAACATTTGCATAGAGTATTCCAATGCAAATATCCTAATAGGTACAAAAACTAGCAACCTGTAAGGAGGCAATTCTTATCCATTAACTCTAATTTCATTGTAGTTCTAGTATAAATACCAGCCTCCAACTTTGGCTTGCTCTAACAAGTGTAAAAATATCTTATCTCTAGTGAAATCCTTGGGATTGCATCACTTCTTAGCAAACATAGTGAGGTATATACAAATTTGTCAACATAATCAGTATAAGAATACTCCTCTGAGTTATTTCTAATTAGAGAAGTCCATTGAATGACTTACCAATGGTTACCTTCACTATCTATCTTCTATAAAGGGAATTTAAATTTGTCTGACTGTAAAATAGCATAAGGTAAACTAGGAATGACTGATACTTAAAGGCACCTTCTTCTTTAACATTAACAAACTGGTCATGGGTTGAATTGGCCAAAAAATGACTGTAATTGAAAAGGAGGGAGGGTTGTTTTCCAACTGAAAAAGTAGATAAAAATGTTAACACTATCTTGTCTACCCACTGATCATTATGGTACCCAAGCAGTTGAGTTACCATAGAAATCAGCCGATTGGACATTCAAGGGAAAATTAAAGCTGGACATGGGGGACTTGTCCCAGGTAATTCAATATTTTCAGGAAGAAAATACTCCAAAATATGGGCACTCTGAGGGTATTTCAGCTTGTTATATAATTCCATTAAAATATCAATAGAAAGAGGATGATGGGAGGTATGATATTCAATTTTCAGGGCCTTACAGATGATTTCAGGGGAAATGGAGAAAATGACTTCATTGTTCTGGGAAATGACTTCCCTTTGACTTGGCAAATATCTAAGGTGGAACCAGGGAGAGAACTCAAGAAAGAATTAAGTCCGTGGGAAAATAAATTGTGCGAGAAAGGATTCCCATACACTTATTTCATCACTTTTGTACAAGTACTTCTTCTTTGCCCAATTATGGAGCTCATAGAGGTCAAATTTAGAAAGAGTTTTTGTAATTTTGTATAGGGTGTCTATTAAGGAGGATTTATAAAAATATGGTACTAGGGGAATGAGAGGATTTGATTATGTAGCCTTCCCTTTTCCCTTGTAGTTTGACATTTTGGAAAATGCAAAATAGGGAACGTAAGGACAATACTAGATAAAATAAAGTTGGATTGAAGAAATTGTGGACAGAGTTACCCTTAAAATTGCTAAGTGTGCGCAAAGAATTGGCTGTTGAAAGTTGGCAGATGGTAGCAGTTTTGTCCTTCATCCTATAAGATCAATGAAAAGAAAATTTAGATGAAACAGTAGCCCCAAAAGATCTTTTATAATAGTTAAATCGGTTTGATAACGACAAGTTTAATGACTATGGAGCGGAGATGCTTTATTGGTAAAATGGGTAGGGTGCGAGAATTTAATAACATAACATTCAATTAACAATTGGTGGAGATTTTTAACATTGAATGGGAAAAGATGTGGACGACGAGTGACGTGGTGAGTCAAGTGGAAGAAGTAGAGTGGTGAGGGGTAACAATTGTATGGTGGGAGGCGAGCGACGGATGGACGAGCCATTGGTAAGAGAGCGGAGGTGGTATTTTAGGGGAGGGGGGAGTAGGCAGTAAATGGAATAGGGAGGGGACCCCCTGAAATGCCCTAGCAGCTGCCACATTGTATTTGGTAGTTTTAGGAGAAACTACTTTTCGGGCCCCCTCCCTCATGTTAATTGTCAAGAGCACAGGTGGGGGTCAAGACGTCTTGTCCATCATAAATTTGCGTGAAGTAAATCAACATTATTGGTTCCAATGCAACCTTTATTGAGAAAATGACAAATACCTTTGTCGCATTATGCCATATAAAATACATATAAAACAATAATCGAATAAAGCATAAATTTAAATTTTTTGGAATGAAAATAACATTTCAATTTTCCCACTAATTTTATTTTTCTAGGGATTCATTTCTTTTTATCGATTTTTATTTTTCATTTTCATTATATATCTATATATATATATATATATATATATATATATATATATATATATATATAGATATATATATATATATATATATATATATATATATATATATATATATATATATATGATTATTCTTTCTTTTCTTTTTGACATGTAACTGTAAAATACAAAAGAATGTTACGATAGTACCCGTTAAAGAAGGAGATTCAAGAGTGGATAGACTTGAAAGAGCGAGAATTTGCGGAACAAGAAAATAGAAACCCTCATCTGACATCTGAAGGCTAGTTACCGAAGTATATTTTTACAGATCAATACGAAATTTTCTTCGCTTCTTTTCCTATTGAGCTATATGAGGGGATATTGATGTTGACCAAAAGGAAGAACTATTTTAAGGGTGGAGAACCTATGGTGTGGACTCCTGGACTGATACATCAACTCAAGAGGACTAAAAATGGGATTTCAAGGGCTATGAATTTCTAGATTGATAGCATCTTGGGAGGATTCATTACTAAGTTTTCCTTAGACTTAACCATGTCCTACATTGAAGCAGAATGAAAATTCTTCAAAGGACTACAAGTTAAGTATTTAAAATCTCTAAAACTTTGGATTAATATGATTTTGTGTGAAAAGGGATTTTTACAGATGAAATCAAATCACTAATTTACTTATGTGTGGAAGAAAAGACAATAAATATTAGCAAGAGATCAAAGTAATGTGAAGTGGAAGAGATATAGAGTAGATACCAAAAAGGTATCTCATGGAGAAGACCTGAAGGCCTTTGTAGAGACTAATTATAGTCCTCTTTTGAGTGAATCTAAAAGTGAAAGAGAAGAAAGAAACCCTGATAACCCCTAGGTAACTTCATAGTATTCACCCTCCCAACCCGAGAGTTATCAGAAGTCTGAATCCAGTAATAACCATGGTTTTCTTTTTGGCTTTCTCCCTCTCCCTACCTGTCCTACCCCTTATTCGCCCCCCCCCCCCCCTACTCATCCTTCTCCCCCTACAAGAAGAAGTATGGCTAACAATATTAAGCTACCCATTTTCAAAGGAACTAGATTGGAGGATCCAAAACCATTTTGGTTTTTATGTGAAGGTGTATGGACCGCAAAGGAAATCACTGATGAGGATATAAAGAAATTGCAACTCATTACAATGATTTGAGATAGAGCATTGACATGGTATATAAAGTATTCAAATAATCAGAACAAAATGTTTGGAGATATTAAAACAACACTGATAAGGGAGTTGAAGAAGCTGAAGTCTGAGTTGTAGTACATTATTGAGTTAAAAAAGATCAAAAAGAAACCTATTGAGTTTGTTTGGGAGTTTTATCAGATATTGAAGGTGTTATTAGATGAAGAAATCTTCGACATATCTCCACCGTAACATCAAGAATGGTTTATATTTGTGCTGCCAACGCATGCTAGATTGCTATTGATGCAACAAAAGATAGAAAGCCAAGCTGAAGCTCTATAGGTTGCGATGAAATTGGAAGCTTTGCCTATAGGAGATACCACAACATATTGAGAATTAGCTGGTGAACCTAATCGTACAAATACAAGACATCAAGAAAAGCAAAGAAGTTAGAGAAGAAGTATGGTGTCCAATATGCAGATCAAAAGGCCATTCTAAATAAGAGTGCCCTCTCTTCAGGGATTACATGGATGGTGGAGCACCGAATCCCTTGAATGCAGGATCCAACCTATGGTGCGAAATATGTAAGACTATAGGCCAACACCATTCATAAGATTGTTACTTGTTACAGAAATATGTACAGACTCCAATGAATCTATATTGCAAATTTTGTAAATTAGTAGGACTTGGTGAGAGTAATTGTCAGGCTTATGAACTAAGGATGGAGCGCAATGCTGATGCATATAGAATGCAAGCAAAAGAGCACAGGTATGAGGAAAATAGACATTGCAGTGGTCGAGGAGGTTACTAAGGAAGAGGTCGAGGTGCTGGAGTTGGTTGAGGACATGGACAAATCATTTTTATAACTACGGGTAGCCAGGTCATTTTATTAGAGATTTCCAGAACCTGACAATGACATGTAATTACTATAAATCCTTTGAATATGTAATTGAAGAATGTTCTGTACTTATGGCGAAGATGTAAGAAAAATGGAATCAATAGCCGACATAGCATATTCAAATGGTGGCTATTGAAAGGAGGACCGATGAACCTCAAATTAGTATTGTCACTAGAAGTGGAGTTGTAATCGGTAGTGATGAAGCGGATAAAAGGAAAGAACATGAAAGTGAATGGGTCAGAAAGACTACCGAGAAAGTTCCTGTTTTTTATATTCAGAAAGAAAAAGAAGTATTTATGGAAGCAAAGCAAAGTTTTATGGATGTTGGATCTTCGACCTCTAATGCACGACTAAAACCTAATAAAAAAAGTAATTGTGACATGTCATCAGCTTTGACACAGAATTTAGCTCCAACACAGGACTGAGCTCTGACATAAGATCGAGCTCTGACACAAGACCAAGATTCAGTAAATAAAGTAAGTATTTAAAAATATTTTCTGCAAACTTGTATGAAATTTTTAAGAGATCAAAAGGCTGTATAAGAGCTTTAGGAGTTTATAGATTCTTGTGCATCCAAAGAAACACTATGAAGTGAGATGCATGCAGTCAATAATTTGCATCGACGAAAGAGAACTAGAAGAGAAATGAGGCTTAGTGTATGGATAAAAGATGAGATGAATCAAATTATTTTGGATCTAGGATCTAATGCTAATGTATTGACAAAGAAAACATGGGAATTAATGGGTAAGCCAAAGCTACTGTGGTCACTTATTCAATTAAGGATGGAAAATCAGCAAGAGATATTCCCTCTGGGAAGACTATCAGGTGTCACAGTGGATATTGAAGGACTTCGCACCACTACCGATTTTGAAGTAATAGAGGTGTTCGATGAAAGTAACCCTTATCATTCATTACTTGGAATTGACTGGCCATTTGACAATATGGCCATAATTAATCTGAAGAAGAGACATATGATATTTGAAGGAAACAATATGAGAGTAATTGTTCCCTTGGATCCATCAGAAGGATTAAGACATATAGAACCAGTCAAAGAAGAATGTTGCATAGTTGACATAGACAATATCTATCAGATGACAATGAAGGAAAAAGATTCTCTTAGCCCTACTGCAAAAGGCAAGTAGAGCTGGGAGCATGATAGTTCTTGTACCTGAGACCCAGAAGAGGAGTTGGATAACTGGCATAATAGGTTGCATGAAGTATCCACAAGGCACTCTACAAGAATTTCTAAATTAGTTCGTCATGTGATATCTAAGGTATCTAACCTACATTCTTACGATGGCTTAGGTGATGTAAATACTTTTATTAATGATTATGAAGAACAAGTTCTAGAAAATCAAAGGTTGTCAGTCTTGGATATAGCCTTAAAATCTACACCTGCTAGATGCTCGAATGCACACAAGAAGAATATAGGAGGTTGGTAGTAATGTAAAAGATTGATGGGGATGAGGTTTGGATAGATAGATATAAATATGGAGATAAAATATAATGGTGAAACTAATCCTAGGAAGCATATCCAGCTATGCACTACTACATGGAAAGAGATTTCACAACAAGAATGGGCACACGGATTCATTCATACATTAGAGACAATCCCTAAGAACTGGTACCTAGAAATGGAGCTTCGGCATGGTATAGTGAACTGGGCAGACATGGTTTATGGCTTCATATTAACATTAAGCTTTGAGTATGATTTCCCATACATATATTTGGCCCTTCAGGCAGTCAAGAAGAGGATCTTTGAGAATGTAACTGCACTGACGTGGCAACAACCTGATTGGGTTGTGCAGATAGAAAATGCATTGGAGTTCTATAACCTCACTATAGATGAAGAAGAAGATCATGGAAACTTGACATAGCGGAATCAAAAGGATACCATGAAGTAACTAGACATGAGCTAGAGATACTAGATATAAGGAAGTCACTGAAGACCAAGAAGGTGGACATAGGATAAGAAAAGGAACCCAAATTTGCAACAATAGGTGACTACTAGGATGATGAGACAGTCTATAAAGTTACATAGTTACTTCACGAATATCAAGAAATGTTTCCCACCAATTTTTCAGAAATGAAGGGTATAATAAGGGAGCTAGGAATCATGAAGATTCCCCTTAAAGCTAATGCTAAGCTGGTGAAACAAAGACCTTACAGGCTAAACTTGAAGTATAAGGAGAAAGTGAAGGTAGATATTGATAAGATGATAGCAACAAGAATTATTAAACCAATAGAAGAATCATAATCGGTGTGTCTTATGGTGGTGTAAGAGAAGAATACTCAAGGAGAGATTAGGATTTGTGTTGATTTGAGAAACTTGAATGTTGCATGTTTACATGATCCCTTCCCTACCCCTTTCACAGGCGAAGTGCTAGACAATGTAGGAGGTCAGGACACTTACTCATTTACAGATGGATTCTCAAGTTATCATCAGATTAGGATTCAACCTGAAAATTGGCATAATACCACATTTGGTATATAATGGGGCTCATATCAACACACAGTAATGCATTTTGGATTAAAAAATTCCCCTGCTATTGTTGAGCATTAGAGAAGGTATGTAATTACTACTTATTTTGTCATGTTTTCCTTAAATTCATAACTTCTTTACATTATGAAATGGGTATATGGTGAAAGATTATGATAAAGTTTAGAATATTTTGTGCAATGTAAAATGACTAACTATTGCCCTTTTCCTATGTAGAAAAATAAGAAAGTTGAAGATCGCCATTCCAAAGGAAAAGACAAGATGAAATTAACTACTGTCCCTTTGACAGGGAACTGCTTCCAAGCGAGGCAATCCAGATTGGAGCGTATAAGCCAGCAAAAGAAGAGGAGATACCAAATCGGTGCAAGAGAACGAGAAGATAATTGAGAGATAACAATATGGCAAATCCCTCAAGATCCTTTGATCCTGAGGGATCACTACCTCAAAGGTTATTTGTATCATTGATATTTCCACTTAGCTGCTATAAAAAGGGACAACGTTGCTAGCCCAAAGTACGAACTATTATTGTTTTTATGAAATTCACTCTTGTAACTTAAACTTTGATCATCCAATCTCTTTAAAAGAGCGATTACTGTAACTCTGTTTTGATGCTTAATATATAAACTTTGTTGTCATTCCATCTTTGATTCTAGAGTAATCATAAGCAGTGCATCCCTAGAGGCTAAGGGCTCGGCCCTAGTGGATCACTTGCTTCCTGTACCATTAATTCTCGATTCCAAGTCATGTGTGGTTTGATTTCTTGTATTTGTTTTGTTCAATAATATGTTGTTCCTTATTATTCCATATATTGGATCTATTATATTTCATTGGTAAGGTTATTCTCCGTAACTGGAATGTTATGCTGTTCACTCTGAATTTATATCACATTGTCATTCCTTTAACAGATTGATATTATTGTATAACATTGTTGTTCCTTATAGATTACCATTACTGTTCAATTCAGAGTAACAGTGCTGTGTATTTATACATCAGTATTATTTTGTATTTATCTATGGTTTACTTACAAAAGTGATTTATGTTCATTTGGGATTACTGTTCCATTGTGACCGCAATCGTTGTTTCTTCATAACCGTGATTATCAATTGTTGTGCCGAAACTCAGATTACTATTCCTTCCAATATAGATGTGATGTGTGCAATATTCGATTTGCTTTGCTGTGCATTTACATTTGATTCAGGTTGCTGTTCAATATTTCATAACTTCCTTTAGTTTGTTGTCTCATTTCTGTTTGCTTTTCAATTCATTTATGAGGTAAAGATTGTTGCTTAGTTCTTGTAGGTTACGATTACTGCTTCATTTATTTTTGTAGATTAAAGATTTGTTGTTCCATCTTGTTAAATAGATTAGTTGTTGTTCCTTTCCCTATTATTTGAATTAGCATTAATTTGGTGTGAACAGAATGATCTAAAACTGTAGTGAACGATTGACTATTGTTGTCCAGTTCCGAGATTGATGATCTTTTCCTTAATTGATTTTCAATTACATCAATTTACAAAGGGAAGAGTTATGATTACTGCACCCTTGACTGATAAAGTGTTGTAGTTTCTTCATTGAATGATTTAGTTACAAGCATTTCCAGTTCCTACCATTACATTTAGAACTTTGTTTCCAGTATTCAGTTACTTTTACAGAAGCACTATACTACTAGCATTACTCTGACAAATGACTGCCTCAAACTGAGTAGACTCTTTAAGATAACAAATCGTAATTGGATTGATAATTAATGTAGGGTAAGTAGAGGTGAAAAAGACCCTTTTTACTACTCGAAATTTTGGTGCCGTTGCCGGGGAGAGTGTAGCTATATGTTTCTTTTCAAAGTAGTGTAAGTACTTGCTAGGAGAGAATTGGGTTTTAAAAACTGAAGGTAAGAACCTACATACGGAGCATGTAATAGGCCTGCTCCCCTGCCTGCTTTCCTATAGATTTGTTGTTGTTTTTGGGTAGAAATCAACATTTGATTTGTGTGCATGACTAAGCAGAAAAAGCCTGAAAAGAATCCTAAACCACTACCCAAGCCTGATAAAGCTAAGGGGCTAGTGACCCTTGGTTGATCGACCTTTATAGACGAAATCATTAAAAAAGTAGAATCTCAACCTTCAGTAGGACCTAGAAAAGCTCCTTCTAGACAAACTACTAGTTCCCTTCAGGCCACAGGATCACCATCTATATCCTTTGTTGAGGTGCACAGCCAAACTGAGGAGCAAGATTTTAAAAAAATTGAGAATTCTAGCCCAAAATCATTGCAAGAAGGGAACCTTAGTAATCTATGTGAAGGGGGAGGATAAATAGGGGAAAATGAAGAACCAAGATCTCCTCTTGGAGTAATTCAGCTATTAAGCAGCCCAGATAAGGGAAGTGCTGCAAAAATCATTCATAATGAAGTTGAAGAACCTCAAGAGCTAAAACCCGCCCAGACATTAGGAACTCTCATCATCCTAGATAAAGGAAGTGTTGTTAAGGCCATCCCTGCTCCGTCTAACCAACCTAAAAATACCCCCCTAGAAATCCCAGAAGGCTATTGGCACATATTTGACCAAATGGCCCAGAACCAGCCAAATACCCAAACCTCCACACTGAAATATCCCACTGTAGATACTGCAGTCAATGCACCTATGAATGCAATCCCTCTCCAACATATTCCTATGTTTCATGGCCTAACATTGGAAGACCCAGATGAATTTTTGTTTGAATTCGATGTGCTGTGTAGAGGATATGACTATACCACCAACCCTCAAAAGATGAAACTATATCCCTTTACATTAAAAGGATCTGCTTTACGATGGTTTATGGGGTTGCGTGGAGGTGTTATAAATGACTGGGAGCAGATGAAAGGTGCTTTCTTGAAGAAACATCAAGATTATTGTAGATCCAGAGAGTTAAAAGATGAAATATTTTAGATGGTAGCTAGACCTAATGAAACACTAGAAGAATATGTTGAACGTTTTCAGTATAATCTTCAAAGATCTCCTTATTCATCATTACCCTTACCTGACAATGTATTAAAAACAACATTAATTAAAGGTATGAAGGAACAATGGATTGAAACATTGAATATTATGGGAAAAGGAGACATCTATCAAGAAAATTTTGCTAACATCATTGACTTATGTATCAGGAGCTCATGAGGAAGTACAAGGCTAATACCAGCGGAACATGACATGTTTACAAGGGACAACAAGATCTTTGGAGAAGGAGTAACTTGTGCAGAAATTGGAAATTTATTAGAAAATTTCAAAACTGATGTATTGGGAACTCTGACAACACAGCTTGATATTATGCAAGCCAAATAGAAACAAGCAGAGGCAGAGAAAAATATGGCAATATTCTATCCCAGATGCAGAAAGAAACATAGCCACAAAGAGTTCCCATTAGATGCAGTTCAAGTTTGCCCCATTTGTACAAAAGACCACTCTACAGAAAGTTGTCCCTCACTTCCTGGTTTGAAAGCGGTATATAAAGAAGTAGAAGAAGGACTAGAACTAGTGTACCTACTTAATCAACGCTGTCAATGGCAGCCAGGACAATTAGGTATGTTCCCCAATCCAGCTTCTTCTTTGCAGCCTTCACAATATCATGCTCAGCAATATAATACAATGTGGCAAAATCAACCTCCCTTCTCAAATTGGTCACAACAACCATTTCCTTCATCATCACCATGGACGAATCAAGCAAGCCAATCTAATTGGCCAAATTTTCCTTACACCCCACCATATTGGCAAAATAATGTGTATCCAGCACAATGGTACCCTCCCACTTCACAGAGTCAAGCCTAGCAGACAAACTGGTAAAGACCGATGAATCAGCCAATAGGAACCATTCCACTCCCTCAACCTACACTGCCAGCACTACAACAAAATCCCCAGTCCAATTTAAGACCGCAACTCCCAGCCCAACCTAACCCAAACCCAAATAACAGACTGGTCCAATCTGTTCAAATAATTGAAACACCAGAGCTAGGAATCGATCTAAGGGAGTGCAATGACCTGCAATTAAGGTTTGGGCACATTATAGAGACCGAGGGAGATAAAACTGTTAAAGTTGAAAATCAGTTACCTGTAGAACAACCATTATAAGAAGAAGATGTGGCTAGAAAACAGACTCATGATCAAGCAACCACATCTTCTCCCCCATTCCCAGAACGATTAATTATATCACGACCTATTGAACATCTTGACTTTGATATTATGGGAGAACTTAAGAATTCGTACATAAAAATCCCACTCCTCCAAGTCATCCAAGATATCCCAATATATGCAAAGACCATCAAAGAGCTATGTATAAAAAAACCAAGGAGGAGAATAACAAATAACCCAACAGTCCAAGTAGTTGGCACCTTATCTAACCTATTATTAGGAAGAGAAGCACCTATCAAATATGAAGACCCAGGAAATCCAATAGTGATAGTCCAAATCAATGGACAAACCTTTTCAAATGCCTTAGTTGATCTAGGGGTCACAATTAATATCTTAACAACCACCACTTGTCAAAGACTGGGCATTACATCAGTAGAACCAACTTCCACTTTATTGAAACTGGCTAACCGATCAGTGGTTAGGCCGAAAGGCACACTGCATGATGTCATGGTATCCATTGATTCCTGGGAATACCCTACCGAATTTTTGATAATAAACCCCAAAAACTACTGGATTGACATCCGTTAATTTTAGGTAGACCTTGGCTTGCAATTGCTGATGCTTACATTGGCTGCTGACAAGGCAGTATGACCATAACTAGAGGGAGTAATATCAAGAATCTAGCCCTATACCCTCTATCCCAGCCAAGTGTAACAGTAATAAAAACTAACAAACATCATGTATCATACCTTACTGAAAATATTAGATCCCCATTAACTATAGAAGATGCCCTCGATTTCAAAGATGATGTTATTAAAAACTTTATTAACCAAGCTAAATCTAGATCCCACGTAAAATGTCATGTGATAGAGGCATCATTTGATAATGAACTAGAAGAAGATCCTCTCAGAGACACTCATGATTTAACAATACCTACTACCTCTGTTTCAAATAGCAAAACTGTAGAGATTGAGCCAGGAAAAACTTTGAACATCAATAGTAACCTGACTCCTGAACAAGAAGAGAAGCTGATCCAACTATTGAGAAAATACAAGGAAGCATTTGCATGGGATTATCCAGACATGAAGGGAATCGATCCCCAATTATGCATGCACCACATTTATATAGAAAAGGATGCAAGACCTGTTCGCCAACCCTAAAGAAGACTTAACCCTCATCTAAAAGACATTGTGAAAGCTGAACTACAAAATTTTTTAGATGTAAACTTTATTTATCCTATCTCCAATAGCAAATGGGTCTCTCCACTTGTAGTGGTGCTAAAGAAGAATTGAAAGTCGAGGACTTGTGTAGATTATAGAGAATTAAATAAAGCAACCCAGAAAGACCACTTTCCCCTTCCATTCATTGACTAGGTATTAGATACATTAGCAGGAAAGAAATTCCTTTATTTCTTGGATGGCTTCAGTGGATACAATCAGATTTAGATTGCTCTTGAAGGCCAAGACAAAACTACTTTTACTTATCCTTGGGGAACGTTTGCCTACAAAGTTTTACCCCTTGGCCTATGCAATGCCCCTGCCACATTTCAAAGGGCTATCCTCAACATCTTTTCAAATTTAATAAATGAAGGGCTCAAAGTATACATAGATGATTTCACACCATACGGAGATGATTTCGACCCAGCACTAGACACATTGGAAAAGGTGCTGCAACGATGTATCGCTACCAGGCTCTGCCTAAGCCATGAGAAATGTTATATGATGATGACTGAAGGACTCATCCTAGGTCAGTATATCTCGGCAGCTAGAATACAGGTATATCTGGCCAAAATTCAAATAATTTTGTTAATACCTACTCCTACCACACAAACAGAGGTATGCAGTTTTCTTAGATTTTCTAGTTATTATTGAAGATTTATAAAAGTTTTTTCTCAAATAGTTGCACCTCTATACACACTAACAGGGAATTTTGACTTTGTTTGGATAGATAAATGTGACCGTTCTTTTGAGGATTTGAAGAAGCTTGTGTCAACAGCCCCATTGCTCACAGGTCCAAATTGGGACCTACCATTCCAAATTTCATTAGATGCTTCAGACACAACTGTTGGAGCAGTCTTTGGGTAGGAAGAAGACAAAAACCATATGCAATCTATTATATGAGCAAGAATTTGTCTCCTGCTAAGTTGAACTATACCATTACTAAAAAAGAATTTTTAGCTGTAATACATGCTGTAAATAAATTTAGGCATTACATCACTGGATATCCTATTGTTTTATATACAAATCACTCTACCATAAAATATTTAGCAAATAAACCAAACAGAAATGGTAGAGTAACAAGATGGCTGATTTTATTGCAGGAATTTGACATCACAATAAAAAACAGACCTGGAAAAGAAAATCCTGTAGCTGACTTTCTCTTACGAATGCCAAAACCAGTGGATGCAACAGTAATCGAAGATCAATTTCCAGATGAACATTTGTTCGTTGTTACTTCAAAACACCCTGGTATGTTGATGTTTCGAATTATTTAGCAGTAGGCAAATTACCAAACCATATGACTCCCAATGAACGAAAGAAGATTGTCTAGCGTAGTATCCGATTTTCTTGGATTGGGGGCTACCTATTTCATACAGGAGAAGATATGCACATTAGAAGATGTGTTCATGAAGATGAAATTTTTGACATTTTGAAATCCTGTCACGATGGACCATGTGGCACACATTTCGCATATCGAAGAACTGGTCACAAAGTTCTACAAACAGGGTATTATT
Source organism: Pinus taeda (assembly GCA_000404065.3). Taxonomy (NCBI): domain Eukaryota; kingdom Viridiplantae; phylum Streptophyta; class Pinopsida; order Pinales; family Pinaceae; genus Pinus; species Pinus taeda. The sequence continues at coordinate 41,586 of APFE031011399.1, forward strand.
GGTCCACAAGCTTCAAAGATGCAAAGAAATTTGTTCAAGCTTGTGACAATTGTCAAAGAGTAGGATGCCCTGGACGGTTCGACGAAATGCCTTTGAACCCACAGCTAGTCATTGAACCATTCGAGCGTTGGGTGCTCGATTTTGTTGGTCTGATAAATCCATCATCAAACTAGAAAACATATTTTTTGGTTGCAATGGAATATGTGACCAAATGGGTTGAAGTAGAGGCACTACCAAGAGCTACAGATGATTCCATCATTCATTTTTTGTTCTGGATATTTTTGTGATATGGCCTCCCAAGAGACATAATCATGGATGGAGGACCACAGTTTGTTGGTAATAAAATTGCCGCAATGCTAAAAAACTATCATATTCAACATAACATTACCTCTCCATACCACCCACAGGAAAATGGCCAAGTTGAGAGCACGAACAAGGTAATAGAAGCAATACTAACAAAAACCATTGCGTCACACAGACACGATTGGGCTACAAGCTTTCCGGAATCCTTGTGGGAATACGGAACAACATGGAGAAGAACTACTAGTTATTCACCATATCAGCTAGTATTTGGAAAGGAACCCATCTTTCCAATAGAATTCAAAATATAGACCTTGAGAACAGCACAAGAAGTCAGTCCAGATTTAAACGAGGCGCATATTAATAGACTACAGTAGATCAACGAGCTGGATGAAATCAGGCTCTCTGCTCTTCAACATACTACATTAATCCAACAACAAAGAGCCAAATGGCAAGATGCCATAATAAAAAAGAAAGTCTTCCGCGAAGGAGATTGGGTGCTCCTATACGATTCCAAGTTTCAGGATTTTCTGGGGAAACTTTAGACCCATTGGCTAGGACCATATGAAATCCAGAAGGTGCATGATAATGGTACCATTATTCTAACCACCATTGATGGATCTAGATACACCTTTAAGGAAAACGGCCACCGAGTTTGATTGTAACGCAAACCACTTACTTGGGAATCCTTCTACCAGCAACTCCGAGAAGACTCCGACATGCAAATTCTGGTTGAGGAAGAGAACTCTTTCTCACCTTTGGTTTATTAAGTGGTTTGATTACTTTTAAATTTTGTATATAATTCTTTTGTTTTGTTTGTGTAAATTACTTTCTGTATAGATTTCTGCAACTTTTTCATTTTGATGTTCCTTTCGGATGGAACAACATTTTCACCGTTATACTCTTCCTTTTCAAAGAAACAACACCTCTGCATTTTGTTGTTCCTTTCAGAAGGAACAAAATTTTCACTACTTTGCTATTCCTTTTTGAAGGAAAAACACTTTTGCATTTTGCTGTTCCTTTTCAAAGGAACAACAATTCCATCATTTTGCTTTTCCTTTTCGAAGAAACAACACTTTTGCATTCTATTGTTCCTTTCCGAAGGAACAACATTTTCGGCATTTGTTGTTCCTTTCCGAAGGAACAACACTTTCACGTTTTGCTATCCCTTTCTAAAGGAACAACATTTCTGCATTTTTGCTGTTCCTTTTCGAAGGAACAACACTTTCATTTTTTGCTATTCCTTTTTGAAGGAACAACACTTCTGCATTTTTATTGTTCCTTTCCAAAGGAACAACACTTTCATTTTTCTACTGTTCCTTTCCGAAGGAACAACACTTTCATTGTTCTATTGTTCCTTTCTGAAGGAACATCACTTTCATTTTTCTGCTATTCCTTTTCGTAGGAACAACATTTTTGGATTCTTTGATTATGGTTGCTTTCTTTTTTGTTCCAATTAAGGGACAGATGTTGTTTCTGAACAACAGTTTCAAACATGTTTTTCCTTTTTCTTGCGGTTTTTGTTCTATCTTGAGAACAACATTTTTGGAGTGCATTCTTTTTTTTTTTCTCTTCTTTTTGTGTGTTTTACCATTTAGATCATGGTCATTTAAGACATATCTATACATTTATGCAACAATAAAAAAACTAGAGGATACTAAAATCAACAAGATACATAAAAATCGTTATCTTTAGAAGAAATTTCTTTGAATTTGATAAGAGGAAAGGGGAAAGGACACAACTATTGATCACCTTGATGTCATTATTTTACTAATACCAATATAATTGATTATTTTTATCATGATGGTTCTTCCTAAATCCCCATAATTATCTTTGATCATTATTATTGAATAAAAATAAGGGTATATTTTTCTCTATTGAGATGTTAAGACTTCTTCCACCATCCCTAATCTTAAGGAGTGTTGAACCACCCTTTGTATATAAATAGGAAAAGTGCTATATAAAATAAAAAAGAAGAAAAACAAAAATGTTTATATGATTGCTAACATGATTTTTCAGATGAAGGATAGGGAGTCTCATCAAGAGCTAGCCTACCATGATCATAAGGAAGAAAGTGAAGTGGCATTCCCACTATGGCCACCACACCAGGGATATGATCCAAAAGGTACAACAGAAAAATAAGAAGTCCTTGGAACAGGAGGTCTCATCATGAGCCGGCCTGCTCACATTTCACTCCTTCCTGGTGAATGGCATTGTGATTCATCTAGTTACCAAGCCAGCATAATGGCCTCCATTCTAACACTGCACAACAATTTCCTAGGCATACACAAAGGACTATGGGTCCAAGGGTGAAATAAACAACTCCGTAAAGGTTATGGACACCTGTGGGCAATAGAGCTCTGTTGATGGTATTGAAGTCATATTTCTTATACACCAATAGCAATTATAAAACCCTTCTTCTTATATCTTTATAAATGGTTCAAATGAGATTATGTATATAACCCTTTCGAACCTTTGATACATGAAAATCATTTATAAATCAATTATGACAATAAAAGTTGATAATGATCGCATAGGACCTTTTATGCACGTCAACTGTCCTATCCTCCAATTCTCGCATCATATTACGACATTTCCTTATTTATTAAGCAATTCTATTATACGCCTCGATTTCGGCAATCCGCTCATCATTGTAAACATGGCATTTCTGTATACATTGTTCCTTTATGACTGTGTACTATGGTAGTACAGCATGATGCTCCTTCATTTGATGGCTGAGGATAGGCTATCACATTGCAGGGGGTGCAAGTGATCCCCATAATTTGCTGGCATACATGTTAGCTTATCATTCAGAAGAACTATGACTCAGGAATAGCAAAGCTTAATGGTATTTTGTTTCCCAATATGCACGGCTTGTTGTTCTGAAGTTATTTCCGTGTTTTTCTTTGCAAAGATTAGCAGTAAGTTCGAAATTCGAACAGCTTGTTGTTCTATCATCTACTCTTTGTTTGCTAACAGTGAGCTAAAATTTGAACAACCTGTTGTTCCATTACCATCTCTGTGTTTTTTACAGTGTTCTAAGCATGGGAGGAAGATCAATTCGCAGTGAGCCACAAGATTTCATGGTCTCCAATGCTGCACGAGAGATCCTAGTGAGGGCAAGATGGATAGTTTATCTTAACCATCTACAAAAATCCAAAGAGACGGTGGAAATTGAGTTTCTACAGAACTTGCAAGAACATCATTCCATGGTGAGAGGGAGACAGATAGTAGTCACTAACAACATAATTGTAGAGGTTTCGGGATTGCCAGCCACTGGACCTGTGTGGACTCTGAAAAAGGTGAGACTGTGAGACGCCATGAAAATCTTCCAGGATGAAGGGCAGAACCTGACTGTAAAAGGGAAAGGAGTTCTGTCAGCAACCTTGGGAGAGCCGTGGGTAGAATTGACAAGAATTATCCAAAGTTACATCAATTGTGACGGTAGGAAAGATGTGGTAAGACCACTCCATATTAAACTTTTAGCTATGTTAAAGCAAAAGTGCGCTTTGAATTTGCCTATGTTTTTAAATTCTTTATTACACGATGTTGCTCGAAGTATTAAGAAATATCACCATCTAGAGTTAGTAGTAAGCCAGCATGGGTTAATACAACTGATAGTCAGCCACAGTCTTGCCCAACAATAGAGAAATTAGAAAGAACTAATTTTCATGATAGATGGGGGGTTGGCTTCGCTAGCCCCAAAGAGAAAACATGTCGCCAGTACATCAAGCAGATCATTGAAATGAAGAAAATTTGTTAGGTTGGAAAGGATTTGAGGAATGTTGATAAATTGCCAGGAAAACAGTGGTCAACCTCTGGAGATACAAGATTTAGGAGATGAACAACCCCCACAATTGGAAGGAGGGGAGAATGAAAATGAATTGGAGGAAAACGATGAAGGAGAACTAGAGGAGGAGACTGAGCAATCTGGTCAGGAAGAAGAGAAAGTAGACCAACGCAATGAAAGTCCACTACAAAATCTGCTACAAGAATATGAATTGGCCTAGATTCTGGCCAATATGTGTGAATATGTCCAAACATCACAGCCCACTCAACCCCCACATTGAAGAAGTACCACAGGAGCACTCTGTTCATGATAAAAGTGCATCCGTGGAACTTTGTAATGAGGAAGAAGGACCGTAGGAGCAATTTGCTCATGACAAAGTGCATTTGAGGAACTTTGTGATGAGGAGGAAGGAGAAGAGGAACACTTTGCTCATAACAAGAGCGTATCTGGGGAGAAGAGTGATGAGAATGAAGAATAGGAACAATTTTTTCCTAGTCAGAATAAACTAGAAGAATTCCATAATGAAGAAGGGGTAGAAGAAGCAGTTACCCAGGAAACAACAGAGCAAGCTAGGGTTTCTACCCTCAAATAACCCAATCAGTAGAACATTGAAGAAGCTCCCCAAGAAGAAAATAAGGAAATTGGCCAAGATGAAGGTACAATACTTGAGGTATAAAGCCCAAGCCTGAGTAAACAAATGGATGTTCCTTCCAAGAAAATAGAGGAAATTAAACGATTGCGAAAGGAACAACAAAGATTGCGTAACATGATTAAGAAACTTCGACAATGGATAAGGGTTTTGAAAATGGGGAAGAAATCGAAAGGAATTGCTGGGGCAAAGAATGCGACCACCCAAGAAAAACCCCTTAAGAAAAATATCAATAGGACTCAAGTCCAACCTACCATTTAGGACTGAAAGGAACATCATCTGGCTGTTGACCATGCGAAGTACAAACAGATAACGTATCGGCCTGTGATAAGAAGATCCAAGTAGATCTCTTGCCTACAACTGTTATATTGAATAAGGACCCGAGGATAGTAACTGTGTGGAAAGATTTGGCACAAAGACAACAAACAATAGAGAAAATTACATAGCAGACTGTCCCTTGAGAAAAATACGAGAAGTTACAAGAGTAGCTGAAGAGCATTAATGCATCAGAAAGACAGGCCTTTGAAGGATGGCAAAGGGTAGAAGAAAGAGTCAAAAAGGTAACCCATAGACTAGACATAGTCATCAAACAAATGGATATCTTATGTTCTCTGTATACTGATGTTCTAGCGTGTAGGGCACCTGCTAGGAACAATGCTTTATTCTTAATGGAAATATATTTACAATTGAAAATTAAAGCTATTAAGGCATGAGTACCTATAGAAATGAAAACCATTGATGACTTCATAAATTGTTGTAAGCATTACGAGGTGAAAGTTCAGCGATTGTTATGTGAATTTTATTTGCACAATCTTGTATTAGATGGAGAAAAAAAGTAGAACCCTAGCCCTTTTGTGGGTGATGTCCAACTGCAGGCATTTATTTCTTTTGGTGTTAATCAAATAAAGTGGCTTAAAGCCTACAATGTCTTTCAAAGGCAGGAGAATGGATTAGATTTATGGGTGAGGGGTGAACCTAGAGATCCACTCCAGCTATGGAATAAACATAGGAGCCTAATGAGAACTCAGGGAGTGATCGAAGCATTGGGACCTATTCATATAGTAGTCATCCAACAAGGGATAGAATACTTCTTTACCATCAAAGACCTCGCCATAGCAGCAGCCAAATTCCGATACCAGACTTCTAATCGGAATATCCAAAACAGGGAACCATTCAATTATGAGAACTTTAAGCTAGCTGCTGACTACTTGGGTATTTATGGTGACTTCATTTTGAGAAAAGGCCCGTCTTGGTTAGGCTGTAGGTTCCGAGGTCCAGTCATTTGGCACCCTGCACCAGGATATCAAGCCCTATATGAAATGCCTGAAGGTCAAATAGGACATATTTTTGAATACCTAGCTAGGCATCATGGTTGTAGACTACCTAATGAGATCCCTTCTCCAGCCTATTCCCTAACTGCCTTGCATGTCAATTACAATGTTTTCATGAGGGCATGAAAAAGAGTAAGCAGGGGGATGTGTTGAGCATTAGAGAAGGTATGTAACTACTACTTATTTTGTCATCTTTTCCTTAAATTCATAACTTCTTTACATTATGAAATGGGTATATGGTGAAATATTATGATAAAGTTTAGAAGATTTGTGTGCAACATAAAATGACTAATAAATACCCTTTTCCTATGCAGAAAAAGAAGAAAACAGAATACCACCATTCTAAAGGAAAAGACAAGACGAAATTAACTGTTGTCCCTTTGACAGGGAATTGCATCCAAGCGAGGCAATCCAAATTGGAGCGTATAAGCTAGGAAAAGGAAGAGGAGATACCAAATCGACGCAAGAGAATGAGAAGATAACTGAGAGATAACAATATGGAAAATCCCTTAGGATCCTTTGATCTTGAGGGATCGCTACCTCAAAGGTTATTTGTATCATTGATATTTCTGCTTGGCTGCTATAAGAAGGGACAACATTGCTAGCCCAAAGGATGGACTATTATTGTTTTTATGAAATTCACTCTTGTAACTTAAACTTTGATCATCGACTCTCTTTAAAAGAGCGAATACTGTAAATCCGTTTTGATGCTTAATATATAAACTCTGTTGTCGTTTCATCTTTGATTCTAGAGTAATCATAAGTAGTGCGTCCCTAAAGGCTAAGGGCCCGGCCCTGGTGGATCACTTGCTTCCTGTACCATTAATTCTCGAATCCAAGTCATGTGTGGTTTGATTTCTTGTATCTGCTTTGTTCAGTAATTTACTGTCCTTATTATTCCATATATTGGCTCTATTATATTTCATTAGTAAGGTTATTCTCTACAACTGGAATGTTATGCTGTTCAGTCTGAATTTATATCACATTGCCATTCCTTTAACAAAATGATATTATTGTATAACATTGTTATTACATATTACCATTACTGTTCGATTACAAAGTAATAGTGTTGTGTATTTATAAATCGGTATTATTGTGTATTTATCTACGGTTTACTTCCAAACATGATTGTTGTTCATTTGGGATTTCTGTTCCACTGTGATCGCAATTGCTGTTTCTTCATAACCGTAATGAACAATTGTTGTGCCGAAGCTTAGATTAATATTCCTTCCAATATAGATGCTCTTTTCTGTGCATTTACATTTGATTCAGGTTGCTGTTCAATATTTCATAACTTCCTTTAGTTTGCTGTCTCATTTCTGTTTGCTTTTCAATTCATTTCTAGGGTAAATACTATTTCTTAATTCCTGTAGGTTACAATTACTACTTCATTTATTTCTGTAGATTAAATATTTGTTGTTCCATCTTGTTAAATAGATTAGCTGTTGTTCCTTTCCCTATTATTTGAATTAGCATTACTTTGGTGTGAACAGAACGATCTGAAACTGATTGATGATCTTTTCCTTAATTGATTTTCAATTACATCAGTTTACAAAGGGAAGAGTTGTGATTACTGCACCCTTTACTGATATAGTGTTGTAGTTTCTTCATTAAATGATTTACTTACAAGCATTTCCAGTTCCTGCCATTACATTTAGAAGTTTGTTTCCAGTATTCAGTTACTTTTGTAGAAGCACTATACTACTAGCATTACTTTGACAAATGACCGCTTCAAACTGAGTACACTCTTTAAGATAACAAATTTTACCTGGATTGATAATTAATGTAGGGTAAATAGATGTGAAAAAGACCCTTTTTACTGCTTGACAGCTATATTTTATAGGGTGGTGGTTGTAGCTTTTAAGGAATACATCCACATTTATTTAGAGGTATATTTTGATGATTGGACAATATTTGGATTGTTTAGAAAACATTTTTAAAGTTTAAGACTTATGCTCGACACATGTAGACAATATCAGATTTCTTTGAACCTAAATAAGTGCATATTTTGTGTACCTTTCGACATATTGTTGGGACATATTGTCTGTAAGCAAGGACTAATGGTGGAACCTGCTAAGATTTCTATCATTGTGATCTTTCCTCCACCTATGATAGTAAGAAATCTTCTCACTACAATGGGACATACTGGGTATTACATTAAGTTCATCAAGGAGTATGATTAAATCACTGTGCCTATGGAGACATTATTGAAGAAGGATGTAACTTTTTAGTGGAATGAAGAATGTCAAAAGAGCCTCAACATATTGAAAGAAAAAATGGTAGATACACCTATACTATTGTTCCCTGGTTGGAATAAGGAATTCCATGTCCATGTTGATGCCTCTTGTATAGCTTTGGGAGTAGTACTGGAACAACTTGGTGTAGGAGAGATTGAACATCATATAGATTTTGCAAGTAGAAAGTTATCTAAAGTAGAAAAGAACTACACCACTATAGAAAGGAAAGGACTGGCCATGGTGTATGCTTTGCAGAAGTTTAGACACTGTTTGCTCAGGTCACACATTAAAATGTTTACAAATCATTCTCGACTAAAGTATTTAGTTAATAAGCCTGTCTTAGGAGGAAAGATTTGCAGATGGTTACTGTTATTCTAGGAATATGACTTTGAGATCATTGTTAAACCATGGAGACTGAATGCAAGACCTGATCATCTATTGAGACTAGAAATAGGGGAAGAACCAACTAGCATGGAGGATAATCTCCCTGATGCGTAGTTATTTGCAGTCATAGTTGCAAATGACCATTTCACAGATATCATTTAGTTTTTTACCACATCAATATCTCCTTTAGAGTATACTATGAAATAAAAGAAAGAATTAATGGTTAAGGAAACTTCCTTTTCATTAATAGAAGGATAGTTATATAAGATGGGGGCATATGAGATACTATGCATATATGTTCCTGAACATGAAAGGTAGATGATTCTGGTAGAGGATCATGGGGGTGCAATTTATGGACACTATTTAAGAAAATCTACTGTGCAAATTTTTTTGACAACAAGATTGTGGTGGCCTACACTACGTAAAGATGCAAAGGAGTATGACTGAGAATGTGATGTGTGTCAAAGAGCAGGGAAGCCTCCCAGAAGAGATGAGATGCCATTGGTACCAAAAGTTGTTGGAAATAATATTAAGAGGAGGGTGAATCAGTATTAGTCAAATCAATGACTTTTTCATCTCATACTCTGATTTCTATACGCTACTTCAATGAAGGTAACTCGTGTGTACACGCAATTGTATTTAAGGAAACTAGTGTATATCCCACAAAATTATGATTGAAATAATTCATCATATATTGATATTTAATCAGTGCATCAGTACTTCATTAACCATAAAAATATAACCATGTGCAGTAATAAGAGAACAAACCATCACACATAAGAAACACACATGAACACCAAGATTTAAGGTGGAAACCCAATGCAGGACAAAAACCACCTAGTGTTGTCTACTTTTAATATACGAAAAACCTGTTTAAAATATTGTACTAGTGCAGACTCATACCAGTATGTAGGCACTCACCTATAGAAGGCCACAACCTTCTCTCATTCTCTAGCTTATACTAGAAGGGAGATACAACCCCCTAGCTCTTGTACTAGCTGATCTATTTACTAGTATGTAGGCACGAACCTACTGAAGGCTCCAACCTTCACTCATTTTCCAGCTGCTACTGGAAGGGAGCTCCAACCCCCTGTCTCTTATGCTAGTTGATCCATATACTAGTATGTAGGTGTCGGCCTATAGAAGGCCCCAACCTTCACTAATTTTCCAGCTATTACTGGAAGGGAGCTCCAACCCCCTGGCTCTTGTACTGGCCGATATGTTTACAATTACATAGGCAATGACCTACAAAAATCTACGACCTTCTGTCTTCCTCCGGGGACCACGTTTCATAAATTTTCAGACTGGATACTCCTGGAATAGAACACCACAATTTGAAGGCCTTGTTTCATCAAATTTTCATATTGTACCCATCAACAACATTGAATCTCAGAATCAATCGCCACTGCAATACAACTATCAAATACATCTGCATCAACCAATCAATAAAACTCAATCATCAATCTCTGAATCAACCACAATTGAATCAATCAATCACTAACAACCCATCATCACTGAATCAAATCACAATCAATCAAACTTAACATTCAGAACAATATCACTAGAACACATAGCAAAACTCAGAACTCGGCAACAATAACCAGAACCAACTACAACTTGAAATATCATATTTCATAATGTATACACTACTTCTATGTGCCAAACCAGTGTATATGCACTTTTATCAAAGCCAACCGGCATACAGATTTGCAAATATTAACTCATAACTTTGCAGCTATTCCAAAATTCAGTCATACCCAGATCATAATATTTAGAGAAATAAACATGTGTAAGTATTCAGATCTAGACTATCCATGATCAAACCACATAATGATAATTCATTTTAGGTTTTATGGTCCCGACCCATCATCCATCATCAACCACATAGGTGCATCCTTAGTTCAGATCAAGCAAAGCATCAGAAACCCATAACCTGTATATTTGATCTAACACTTCATAAGATATTCAATACTCGCACCACTTGGTATAATGATCTTCTCCTCCTTATATAGTTTTAGGCCTTTGTAAATACCTTGGACCAAACACCTAGGGTCAATACCTTGGACCAAATACCTCGGTCCAAATACCTAGGACTAAATATCTTAGACGAATACCTTGGACAAAAACCTTGATTTTCCATCCCATATGCACTGTGAAAGTGCGTGTATATGTATACGCTCCTTTTGTTCTATTAACCTACATATATATGCTACTTGGACAAAGTGAACTAGTGTATACTTCTTAAACCAATCTCTTTCTTCAACCTCTAAAGTCTGATCTGTAATCATTTGTTGTTAACCTGTTGCACTGTGAACTGTCATCTAAGTGATTTTCCATCAAGGACAACACCTGTATCATAATGCCAACAATCTCCCCCTTTGGACTTGATGGCAACAACAACACCAAGACACTCTCCCCCTTTGACATAAACGACAAAGGGTAGACCAAGATATTCTCTCACTTTGATACACATTATGCTGTCCATGCTCCCCCTGAGTATAGAATGACTTCTCTAATTAAGCTCCCCCTTTGTACATGTTGAGATGCACTAAACCGTTCATGCTCCCTCTGAACACATGCAGAGTTTGCAAAAATATTTTTCAAAAGAATAACATGACACTATAACTCAACTAAGTGAGTATGACCTTCCTATCACCAATGACTCATAGATACATCAATCAATGAATCAAGTGGGGATACACCAATTTTGACTCATCCAGCCAACCAAGTGGGGATATACCAAATGTTTATACATGATTGAAATATAGGAATTATTACATCATCCTTCCCACACATAGCGGGGTTATAAATTAGGTCTTTTCATGACCTTTACATCAAATGATATACATGATTTTGATAGCAAGGACCAAAAATCTAAAGAAGACCATGATACTCATCAACAACTATCATTCACCATATATGATCTACACCATTAGCATCTGTCAGCAGCATCAGGATCAACAACCTGTATATGTCCATCGTGAAAATAGTCTCCTGAATCAAAATAACTATGCAAATCAAGAAATATAAGCATCTTCATGCACCAAGATCTTCTAACTTAATGCCAACAATGCATTATTAGAAATATGCTCCCCCTGAACCTGTGCCAGCCATTCACTATCAGATATGATCATTGCAAATATTAGTAAGAATCATCAAGGCATCATCATCAATCACATATACATCAAGTCATGAAAAACTCAAGAGAACTTCTACATATTATCAGTAGACTGTAATCATCATCAATCAGAACATGACAAATATTTGATAATTGATTGAACCATATCAGACCCCTTTTTCTGAGTCTGTCCCACTGCTTTTTCCTGAAACCAACATATACGTGACTGTGCAGCTTCAAACTCTCATATATATGTGACTTGTCTTCGTGAAAATTGCGTATGAGAATTGAAACACTGAAGTTTCACACTTTTACCTCCCCCTGAGTCTATTATGTCTATACACTATGCTATGCCACTTCTTTCTGAATGTACTTATTTCTTCTTCCATATCTTTGAGTGTGATGATGTTTTCTCCTTTTGGTATGGTGCTCAACATTTGCTCCTGCATTCCTTTGTTATATGTCCAAACTTGTTACATGCATAACATCTTACACGTTTCATATTCTTTATATAGCAGTCAATGGCTTTATGACCAAACATATTGCAAGAAAGACAATATCCATTAAAGTACTTCGAAGCTAATGATCTTTCTGTGTGACGGTCTTGAACCATTCTAATTTTGCATCTTGCTGCAATATGTCCAAAATTATGACATATAAAACATTCAACATTATTCATTCGAGGAAATAACCGACTATCACTTCGATAGTTAGGAGTAAAAGGTTTTCTTTGAAAACTTTCTTTCCTTGGTTGTGTGGAGCGATAAAAAGGTGTCTTTGTAACTCCTAATTACCTCACATTAATTTTCAACCCAGGGACAACTTTTTATTTCAAGAGTGTACTCAGTTTGAGGTGGCTATTTACTCAAGAGTAATGTTTTGCAGTATAGTGCTTAAAATCCAAAAGTAAATGAAAGATGGAAACAAAATCTAATTGGAACAACAAGAAACTGAAATGTTCTAAACTAAATCATTCACTCAAACAACCATCAATCAAGGATATAGTAGCAATAACTCATTCCTCTAGAAATTGATGCAATTAAAATCAAATTGGAACAAGACAATCAATCTGGGAATGAGGAAGCAATAACCAATTTTCTCTACAGTTGACAGTCCTACTTTAAAGCAATTAAAAGGAAATCAAAATTGAGCTAAAGCTGCTATTGAAAGTAAACTAGGAAAACTCTTTAAAAGAAAATTATTGCTATTAATCAACATAAATGAACAACAAATGAAATAAACATCAAACTGTAATTAAAGAAATCAAATAACCAACAATCCATAATGAATATCAAAGTCTAAAATGAACGACGAAGCTTTACATTTGAAATGAACAACATAACAATATACATTGAGAAGAATAATAATCTCTGTTACGATGGAAAAGAACAACCACACGATTCAATCTCAGCTTGTGCAATAAAACAATTTCATAAAATATTATAACAACTTGCTGCAAAAACATGATATTGTTAGGCAATATGATTCAAAGAAATAAGAATTAAATCAAGCAATCACACGACAGAAATTGGAAAGATATAATATACAGCAACAGCGTAATCCACCAGTGGCTAGGCCCTTAGCCGCCAGCGGACGCTGCTGGGCTACTTTAGGTGAGAAGAATGAGCAGCAACTCCCAAATCATATATTAATCATCAAATTGTGAAATCATTACTACAACAAAAGCTTGAGAATTACAACATGCAACAATCCCTTCTTCTTCCTATCCTATCATGAATAATCCATCATCATTCTTGAATCTCTAAGTCTGAATCCTCAATTATCCATCATTCGAATCCCCAAAGTCATCCTGAAGTTATCCCCATCTCTGATCTCTGTTTTCATTTAAATAGAGAGATCAGAGAGAAGTTACAATAAAGATAAGTACAACATGATTTGTATTACAAAATTGGATTGTTTCCAACCAATTGATCAACAAGAAGATATATTTCCATTCATCTCTCAGCAAGAGTAAGATGAATTTGGCTTTGCAGCTGAGATTTGGAGGACGACCGCAACAACAAATATGAGAAAATCGTGCTCAAAAAACCCTACAATTCTCTCAGTACAAGAGGAATTTGGGCAAACCATTCTTCAATAAAGTTAATTGGGTCCATTCTGGACAAAACCCATGTTCTAGATTTTCTAGATTTGTCTCCATTTGCTCAGAATCTCAACCGCAAAACTGTCATGCCTTATTCCAACGCATTTATGAGTTGGCACTTTTAATGATCAAATTTTCAATCTGGAAATTATCTTGGAGGCTAAAAGTGGCGAATAATGTTATAACCAATTTATTAAAACTATCATTGATAAAATTTCATAATCATCAATTTATTAGAAATAAAGGAGAATAAATAATATTCATCCATAAGAGCATAAATAATTTATAAAATGGATTTAAATAATAAATTATAATAAATGATATAATAGAGAAGAGTAAAAATGGATGGAATAAGCGTTACAAAGTGGTCGTATGCACAACCCAACAGGTTGTTGATGGGGTTGGCTTCTCATCTCCTTGTTGAGCATTTCAGGTTTTGCATTAGAGTTCCTTTCCTTATCTTGAGAGCTAGATTCACCTTCAATAGATTCATGAAAACTAAGACTAGTTTTGAAGGAAGGATACCTTTGACTACTAAGAATATTATCCAAAATCTTAGTGCTATCTTGAAATCGTAACAGTTTATCCTTTTCTTCTAATTTACCTTTCAAGATATTTACCTCAACCTGATATTGTTCTTCCTTTTCAAGATATTTCTTCTTCATGATTTCTTCAGCCTTTCTTCCTGCTTCCACTTGTTGCCTTAATTTGAGAATCTCATTTTCTTGTTATTCATCTACTTGAGGTAGTTCTTCATTTTTCTTATTTGATTTTTCAAGACCTTATTTTAGAGAGAGAATCTTAGCTTCAATAATTTCATAGTAACTGGATCTATCTTTAAGTCTCTTGATTGTTGTGCTCTTTTCATTTACTTCATTTCTTAATGATGTTACTTCATCCTGCAGCTTTTGAAATTGATCTCCCTCTTCCTTGTACTACTTCCTTACCTTGTTTCTTTCCTCCAACTGAGCTTTTAATCTGGAAACTTCTTCTTTGAAGGCACACTCCCTTTTGTTCAATACATCTTGTTGATCTCTAATTTTATCTATGAGTCTTTTAACTTCTTCCTCTATGTTTCTTTCACGGTCACTTTCAATATCTTCAACATTGTTTGAACATAGAAAAGTATCACTAGAAGACCAAAAAATTGTACCTAATACTTCTTTTGCTTATTCATCTTCAATCTGAGGTGATTCCAAATTTGAATACTTGCTTACACCTAACGACCAATTGTCTCTCCTGTTGTCACTGTTCCTTTGAGCTATCTTCTTCTTCTGAGGTGCTTTCTTCTTCAGCTTCTTTCCCATTGTTTCTACGAATATCCTTTAAGCGATCAAGCTTCTACTAGAGGACTTGCTCTGATACCAATTGTTGGAAATAATACTTAGAGGGGGGGTGAATCAGTATTAGTCAAATCAATAACTTTTTCATTTCATACTCTGATTTCTATATGCTACTTCAATGAAGGTAACTCGCATGTACACACAACTGTATTTAAGGCAACCAACGTATATCAAACAAAATTATGACTCAGTTAATTCATCATATGTTGATAATTAATCAGTGCATCAATACTTCATTAACCATATAAGTGGTAACAATGTGCAACAATAACAAAACAAACCATCACACATAAGAAACACACATGAACACAAAGATTTAAGGTGGAAACCCAAAGCGAAACAAAAGCCACCTGTTGTTGTCTTCTTTTAATATAAAAAAACATGTTTATAATCTTGTACTAGTGCAGACTCATACTAGTACGCAGGCACCCACCTGCAGAAGGCTACAACCTTTTGTCTGTCTTCAGATTCTACTGGAAGGGAGCTACAACCCCCTAGCTCTTGTACTAGCCGATCCATTTACTAGTGTGTAGGCACCAGCCTACTGAAGGCTCCAACCTTCACTCATTTTCTAGCTACTAATGTAAGGGAGCCCCAACCCCTGGCTCTTGTACTAGCCGATCCATTTACTAGTACATAGGCACCGACCTACAAAAGGCTCCAACCTTCACTCATTTTCTAGCTGCTACTGGAAGGAAGTTGCAACCCCCTGGCTCTTGTACTAACCGATATGTTTACCAGTATGTAGGCGCCGGCCCATAAAAGGCTACGACCTTCTCTCTTCCTCCAAGGACCACATTTCATAAATTTTCAGACTAGATACTCCTGGAACACAACACCATAATCTGAAGCCCTCATTTCATCAAATTTTCATACTGGACCCATCAACAACATTGAAGCTTAGAATCAATCACCACTACAATACAACAATCAAATACATCTACATCAACCCATCACTAAAGCTCAATCACGAATCAACCAAAACTGAATCAATCAATCACTGACAACCCATCATCACTGAAGCAAATCACAATCAATCAATCTGAACATTCAGAACACTGTCACCAGAACACAGTCACCAGAACATAGAGTAGCACTCAAAACTCTGCAACAACAACCAGAACAACCTCTAACTTCAAATATCATATTTCATAATGTATACACTCCTTCTATGTGCCGAGCCAGCGTGTACACACACTTTTGTCAAAGCTAACTAGTGTAAAGTTCTACAAATATTAACTTATAACTTTGCTACTATTCCAAACTCCAGTCATACCTAGATCATAATATTTACAGAATAAAACATGCGTCAGTATTCAGATCTAGACTATCCATGATCAAACCACATAATGATAATTCATTTTAGGTCTTATGATTCCGATCCATCATCCATCATCAACCACACAGGTCCATCCTTAGTTCAGATCAAGTAAAGCATCATAAACCCATAAGCTACATATTTGATCTAACGCTTCACAAGATATTCAATACATTCACCACTTGGCCTAATGGTCTTCTCCTCCTTATATAGTTTTAGGCCTTTCTCAATACCTTGGACCAAAACCACTTAGGACCAATACCTTGGACCAGATACCTAGGGTCAATACCTGGGACCAAATACCTTGGACCAAAACCTTGATTTTCCATCCCATACGCACTCTGAAAGTGCGTGTATACATATACACTCCTTTTGTTCTGTTAACCCGTGTGTATACACTTCTTGGACAAAGTGAACCAGCGTATAATTCTTAAACCACTCTCTTTCTTCAATCTCTGAAGTTTGATCTGTAATCCTTTGTTGTTAACTTGTTGCATTGTGAACTGTCATTTGAGTGAGTTTCCATCAAGGACAACACCTGTATCATAATGCTAACACAAGTTACATTGCATGCCTTTGATAAGTGGGTCATTGATTTTGTTGGACCCATCAAACCACCTCGAAAGAGGACTGGTGCAAGGTACATAATTACGACAACTAATTACTTGACAAGATGGGCCAAAGCACAACTAGTAAGGGACTGTAGTGCAGAGACAATTGCGATGTTTATTTTTGAGTACATATTGTCCAGATTTTGATAAGTGACCAAGGTTCACACTTCCTAAATAAGACTATTGAAGAATTGACAGAGGAGTGAGTACATATTATCTATATTTTGATGAGTGACCAAGGTTCACACTTCCTAAATAAGACTATTGAAGAATTGACTGAGGAGTTCCAAGTTTATCTTTAGAAGAGTACCCCTCATCATCCTTAGGCCAGTTGAATAGTAGAAGAATTTAATAAGATTTTGGAGAATGCACTTATGAAGGTATGCGATGTGAATAGAGATATCTAGGACCTTAGAATTCCAACAATATTATGGGCTTATAGGATCAATTGTAAAAAGTTAATAGGTCAAACACCCTTGAGATTAGTCTATGGGCAAGAAGTTGTGATGCCCATGGAGTACATCATGCCTAATTTTGAGAAATGTAGATTTTCCAAATATGGTAGACTATGATATAATGGGGGAAAGAATGTCCAAGTGGCTTGATTTGGAGGATGACAGATTTATAGCAGGATTCCATTAGAAAGTTTAGAAAGCAAGAGATAACGATTGGCATAACAAACATATTAAGTAGAAGTAGTTCTAGGTAGGAGACCTTGTTCTCCATTATATCAGTAAGTTCGTAAAATTTTGAGGAAAATTCAAGATGCATTGGTTGGGCCCATACATTATCAGGCATATTACTGATGGAAGTGAAATTCAATTAGCAAAGCTAAATGGAGAATTGGTTCAAGGAAGAGTAAATGGCAGAAGGATGAATATGTGCAAGGACAACCCTACCCCTGAAGCTTCACTCTAAGGAAAGGAGAAAAGTCTTAGTGCCACCGGCAGTTGAAAGTGGGCACTGGACTATAAACTATGTTGCAGAGAGAGCTTCGACATAGGAAGTTACTTCGCTACATTCTAGATTATGTACTATGTTGAAAAGATAACTTCGACGTAGGAAGTTACTTCACTACATTCTAGATTATGTTGAAGTTTGCAATAAGAGGGGTTGCTTCACCAAAATATGGGATGCGTCAAAGTTCACCACAAAAGATATGACCGTTAAAAATGAAAGTTCCTGTTAAAACATGCAAAAAGATGCATTTATGAGGACAAATTGACTGAATCTAGCAATAGATATGAAATTAATGAACAAATTATGAGTTAATGATGGGGTTAGAAATTCTGATTTTTAATGAAAGTCGTGTCTTTCCCATATTTGGCACTTTGTTATCCTGAGAGCTCCACTATTGCTATTATGAAGAAGTTTTAGAATTTTTCACATGGATGCCCTAATGCTTGAAGAATTTATTCATATATTTAGTGAGAAGGGATTAGCTGGATTCATGGAAGAAGTATCTGATATGCTGGTAGTAGTATCACCACCCATAACAACATCATCACACATGCAACAGATATCCACACGAAAGAAAATGGCCAAAGAGCAAAGAACAAATAACAAACAAGAAAAGAGACCTGTTGAGCCTCAAAAAGAACTCAAACAAGTAAGAGATAGTGAGGAAGAAGCAACGCAAGGGAAAATGGAAATAGATGGCACTATGTTTCCATCACCTCTCCCACCATATATACCACAAATAAAACCAGATGAAAAACTAGTGAAAAAGTCGATGGACAAAAAGTATGGAACCTTCACACCTTTATTGTCAGAGTTAATGTGATTTACTGGAGAGAACCTTGGGAAGATTCTGCAACTGAAGTTTGTGGAAAATGATTTCAATGAAAGAAATAAATATCCACAATTTCCACCAGACAAGTATTCAAAACAAGTACATTACCCTGAAAGTGGTGTGAAAAGGTTAGAACCACAGTAGTGGGCGACTGGATTGGCACAGTTTGGCTGGTTGCATATGCTGAATGCATCATAGTTCAGCAAAAACCAAGGAAGAACAGATTGTGTGAGATAGTTTCTTATGTTGGTGCATGATGGATGCCTATGGATGGGGAAGAGGATCCATATCGACCCCAGCTAATATGGATAATCAAAAGACTACCTTATCAAGGGCTAAATCCCATAGAGGAGTTTGTTGGGACAGATCATGACATAGCTATAATAGAAAGCATGAAGAAGAATTTTGGACTGATGAAAGGGAAGCGAGGTTATGATATCAACTTGATCAATGAACAATAGTTCACTTCAGAGCACATATATTGGTTGGAAAAATCATGAGGAAGTTTTGGGTTAATAAAGTCCTTGAACGAGTGGTTTCATGAGTTGTACAGTGCGATAATGGGGTTCAGTACAACTGGGCCACATATCTTTGCCAAGAGTTTTTGGAAAATTGCTGTAAGTCTCAAGAGAAACATACTTCATTTCACTACACATGGTTAATTTTGATAATTGTGATGCTTTCATGGAGGGAGCCAGAAGATTTGTAGTTCCTGCCAATAGCCTTAGATGTTTGTGAAGTTGTGTGATATTCCTCGCTATGATATACCACTAAAACTATTAGGTGTGGAGCTTGATTATATTTTGTATTCAAATGTATCGTTGCATTGGACCCCAGTTCGTAATGGGGCGGCAATGCCGCTCGTACAATATTCGCTGTAGGGGGGCTCTAGGGGGGGGTGGCTGTGACCTTTGGGATCCCCCCCTGGCGAGGGGATGGGGGGCAGTGCCCACAAACGTAAGAATAGATGTAAGATTGCCTTGTAAAATGTTGTAATTTCGTAGTCAATCTAGGATGTTTATTAGGTGGAGATCTGACAGTAGAAGTTATGTTTAATTTAGGGTTTTTTCCCTAGAAGGCAACCCCTCACTATATATGAGGGAATTGTATTGCATCTATATATATATATATATATATGTATTTTGAGTGAGGAAGAGAGAGGAGATTGAGAGCGAAGAGGGAATTACAATAGATATACTGTAAGTTGTATCTCTTTTGTTTTCTGGATAATATAAAAAGAAGGACTAGCTATTTCTCCATGGACATAACCCAAACTCTGTGAACCATGTATATCTGTGTCTCTCTTGTTTTATGCATTTTTTGTGTTTATATTTCTGCAATATTTTATGTGTTCCATTTCTCTATAATATATAATTCTCTAACAACTGGTATTAGAGCCGAAGGTCTTTTTTGGCAGATAAACTCATAGGAGAGAAGGGTTCCTAGTTTAAGAGGGAGAAACGGCGGAAATGGTAGGTTTAGGGTCGAAAAATTTAACAGCCAAAACTACCAGATGTGGAAGATGCAGATGGAAGATTATTTGTACCAGAGAGAATTGTACCAACCTTTAAGCGGAAAGACAAAGAATTCGACGAGTATGACACCGACAAAAAAGCACTTGGAACAATACAGTTGTGCCTAGCGGCGTTGGTAGCGTTTAATATTTCAAAGGAAATGACAACATAGGGTTTAATGTCGACATTGGACAAACTATATGAAAAAACCTCAGCCTCAAATAAGGTATTTATTATGAAGCATTTATTTAATATGAAGATTCCAAAAGGTGGTTCTGTTGCTGATCATTTAAATGAGTTTAATATAGTTACTAGTCAGTTAAGTTCTGTAGGGGTAACTTTTGATGATGAAGTTAGGGCTCTATTATTTCTATGCCCATTTCTAGAAAATTGGAATGGTTTATTTATGGCCATTAGTAAATTTATCTCTGGATCTAGTACTTTAAAGTTTGATGATGTTGTTGGTGCAATCCTTAGCAAGGAAATGCAATGGAAAAGTTTCGGTGAGACATCAGGTAATGCTTTGACTGCAGAGACTAGGGGAAGAAAAATGGAAAGAGGAAAGAGCCCTGGATATCACAGTAAGTCAAGGAAAGGCAAATCCAAGTCTAGATCGGGGATAGTTTGCTGGAAATGCCGGATGAAAGGACCCTTGAAGAAAGATTGCAAGTCTCAAAAGGGAAAAGAAGGAGATGCGCAACAAGAAACTAATCATGAAGTGAATTTAATAGGTGATGTGTTGCAAGATGCTTTGATTCTTTCATTAGAAAATATTATTGATGCCTAGGTGGTAGATTCAGGGGCCTCATTCCATGCCACACCTGATAGGAAAAATTTTTATGATTATGTTCAAGTCGATTTTGGATAGGTTCGATTGGGTGATGATAAACCCTGTAAAATCATTGGAATGGGTACAATTTTCATAAAACAACAAAATGGAAATCAGTGGCTATTGAATGAAGTAAGGCATGCTCTAGATCTGAAGAAAAAACTGATTTCAACAAGGCAATTGGTAGGTGAAGGTTACGAAACTAATTTCACAGATAAAACCTAGAAGGTCACTAAGGGATCCTTGGTAATAGCGAAAGGAGGAAAAGTTGGTACATTTTATTTATGCAATGGTATTTCTAATTATGTTAATGCTTTAACCTCTAAAAGAGAAGATACAACATTGTGACATCATAGGCTCGGGCACATGAGTGAGAAGGGGATGCAGATTCTTCACTCAAGAAAGTTGTTGCTAGGTTTGAAGCATGTTGATTTAAAATTTTGTGAGAATTGTGTTTATGGAAAACAGAAGAGAGTCAAATTCCTTAGAGTTGGGAAAAAAAGAAGAGCAAAAAATTAGAGTTTGTGCATACAGATGTATGGGGACTTGCTCAGGTATCATCTCTTGGTGGCTCTCATTATTATGTTACTTTTATTGATGATGCAACTAGAAAAACCTGGATTTATTGTATTAGAAATAAATTTGATGTATTTGATACTTTCAAGAAATGGAAAGCTTTGGTTGAAAATGAGACAAGAAAAAGTTTGAAGTGTCTCAGATCAGACAATAGAGGTGAATATTGCAGAAAAGAGTTTGATAGGTATTGTTCAGAGAATGGAATTAGTTCTAGGAGCATCACAAGAAAATGGTGTGTCAGAAAGGATGAACAGGACAATCATGCAGGATTGCCTTTACAATTTTGGGTAGATGTTGTAGATACTACTGTTTATATAATAAATAGAGGGCCTTCAAGTTCCTTGGATGATGGTATTCCAGAGGAGGCATGGACAGGTAAAAAGGTAAATTACTATTTTTTAAAGACTTTTGGTTGTGAAGCCTTTGTCCACATTAATAAAGAAAATAGAACAAAGCTTGAGGCAGAATTAAAGAAATGTACCTTTATTGGATATGGTGTTAATGATTTTGGTTATCGCTTTTATGATTATGAAAAAAACAAAATATTTAGGAGCAAAGATGTCATATTCAATGAAAAGATTTTGTATAAGGATTA
Source organism: Pinus taeda (assembly GCA_000404065.3). Taxonomy (NCBI): domain Eukaryota; kingdom Viridiplantae; phylum Streptophyta; class Pinopsida; order Pinales; family Pinaceae; genus Pinus; species Pinus taeda. Next base: position 64,077 of record APFE031011399.1, read on the forward strand.
GCTACAGGAAAAGAAGCAGGAAAAAGAAAACAAAGAATACATAATGCTTGATGAGATCATAGGAAAAGTGATGGTGCTTGAAAATCATAATGATCAACAACCAGAACAACAACCAAAATATCAACAAGCACCTCAAACACCTGAAAGTGGTGTTAGAGGATCTACCAAGATAAGTAGAACCCCTGAATGATACTCTCCTTCATTATATTATGTATTTTTGACTGATTCTATGTTATGAAGAAGCAGTGTAGGTAGAAACCAGGAAGAAGTGGGAGCAATCCATGAAAGAAGAGATGGACTCCTTAGCACATAACCAGACTTGGGACTTAGTTGGGTTGCCTGCAAGTAAAACAACATTGTAGAATAAATGGGTTTACAAGTTGAAGGAAGAAGATGGATGTAGAAAAAGGTACAAAGCTAGACTTGTGGTGAAAGGGTTTGCATAGAAAAAGGGTATATACTTTGATGAGATATTTTCTCCTATTATTAAAATTACTTCAATCAAAACTATTGTAAGTCTAGTAGCAGCTAAAGATTTGCATCTTGAGTAGTTAGATGTAAAGACAACGTTTCTCCATGGGGATTTGGAGGAAGAGATATATATGTAGCAACCACAAGGATATTAGGTAAAAGAGAAGGAGAAACTTGTGTGCAGGTTGAAGAAGAGCTTGTATGGATTAAAATAGGCTCCAAGGTAGTGGTATCTAAAATTTGATAGATTTATGTCTGAACAAGGTTATACTAGATGTCACTCTGATCATTATGTTTATCTCAAAATGAAAATTGATGGTAGCTATATTATATTGTTACTGGATGTAGATGACATGCTTGTTGCAGGTTCTAACATGTAGGAAATAAATGTGCTCAAAAGAAAATTGACAAACTCATTTGCAGTAAAGGATTTGGGTGCTGCAAAACAAATCCTTGGTATGAGAATAACTAGAAACATGAAGAATCAGAAACTAACATTGTCTCAAAGTGAGTACATATAAAAGGTGTTGAAAAGGTTTAATATGTAGAATGCAAAACTAGTTAGTATACCTTTGGCTAGCCATTTAAAATTAAGTAAGGAGGAGTTTCCCAAGACTCAAGAAGAAATGGCTTATATGTCTAAAGTTCCATATGCATCAGCAGTTGGAAGCTTAATGTATGCAATGGTCTGCACAAGGCCTAATATTGCACACGTAGTGGGAGTTGTAAGCAGGTACATGAACAATCTAGGAAAAGAACATTGGATGGTAGTGAAGTGGATTCTTAGGTATTTGAGAGGTACCACAAATCAAGAATTATGCTTTGGTGGTTCAAACACTGCTCTACATGGATATGTTGATGCAGATATGGCGGGTGATAGAGATAACAGCAGGAGCACAACAGGGTATGTGTTTACTATAGGTGGAAAAGTTATCAGTTGGGTCTCAAAACCGCAAAGTGTTGTTGCACTCTCAACAATAGAAGTAGAGCATGTTGTTGCTATAGAGGCTAGTAAAGAGATGATTTTGTTACAAAGGTTTATAGATGATTTGGGTAAGAAGTAGGAGTTGGGCAGGTTATACAGTGACAACTAGAGTGCCATACATATTGCAAATAACTCTGCATTTCATTCTAAGACTAAACATGTACAACTCAAGTACCATTTCATACGGTCAGCATTGGAAGATGGACAATTGAAGTTGGAAAAGATACACATTAGCCAGAATCCTGTAGATATGTTCACAAAAGTTGTAACCAGGGAGAAACTAAGAATCTACTCAGTTTCAATTGGTCTTCAAGTATGATGAAGAAGATTAGAAATAGCCAGGTCCAAAGTGGAGTCATTGTCCAGCAAATGAAGTAGTGGTGGAGTTGCTATAATCAGTCTCCAAGTGGGAGATTGTTGGGTGTGGAGCCTGATTATCTTCTTTATTCAAAGGTATTGCCACATTGGACCCTAGTTCATAATGGGGAATCAATTCCACCCATAAAATATTTGTTGTAGGGGGGTCCAAGGGGGCGGTTGGGAGCCCCCCCTGGCAGGGGGATCGGGGCAACGCCCCAGAAGCTAAGAATAGATGTAAAATTGCCTTGTAAAATGTTTTAATTTTGTAGTCAATCTGGGTTGTTCATTAGGTGGATATTTAATGGTAGAAGTTATGTTTAATTTAGGGTTTTTTTCCCTAGAAGGAAACCCCTCACTATATATGAGGTAATTGTATTGCATATATATAATTATATATATATGCCAATACAATACTCAGATACACTCACTTTAATTTAGGGTTTTTCCCCTAGAAGGAAACCCTCACTAAATATGAGGTAATGATTGGCATTATTATATATATATATATATATATATATATATATTTGTATTTTGAATGAGGAAGAGAGAGGAGATTGAGAGCGAAGAGGGAATTACAATGGATCTACTGTAGGTTGTGTCTCTTTAGTTTGCTGGATAATATAAAAAGAAGGACTAGTTGTTTCTCCACGAACATAGCCCAAACTGGGTGAACCACCTATATCTGTGTCTGTCTTGTTTTATGCGTTTTCTGTGTTTATATTTCTACAATATTTTATGTGTTCCATTACTCTGTAATAGATAATTTTCTAACAAAAATGGTGCAAGCACATGATAACAAAATGTTTTTTATTTTATATCATATGGACTTACACATAATGGTGAACCAACACCCTTGTCTTTCACTGAGCCTATACAAGTAGGATAGCTCTATGAGAAAGTTTAAGGTTGACTTCCATAGAATTTAAATACAGGCTCACAGGGACACAAAGAAGACATGGAAACCCCTACCATATTTAGTGATAAAACACAATCTCTTATCAGTGGCCCATGGAGTGGATCACCGTGATGGAGACACATACATATGATACTTTGACATAGGAGGACACAACGCAGTTCGGGGAAGCGAGTGGGAAGGATAAGGATGAGAAAGAGTCATAACAAGAGGAACAATATGATGAGGGTCATCAGGATCCTTCTAGAGGTGATGAGCATAACAGAGAGTTTGAAAAGATAGAGATAGACCAAGATGTCATAGAGAAGAGGAAGGCACATGTTGAAGCTGCGACAAGAAGAAAAAAGAAGCAGAAGCTAGACAAGAAAAAGGGCATAACGCAAGTGGTCCTCATTGATGGGGACTTGGACTAGATTGGGGACAAAATTTAGGGAGAAACGATGGAATCATGGAATAAATTAAAATATTTATATGCCACACTTCTAACAGGTGTTGAGGAGAACATTGCAAAACTAATGATATTGGCACAGACAGAAAGATAGCCAGTGCAGGAAGAGGAAAATATTGGAGAGGAAAGACCAATAGAGCCTACAATTGCAACACAGATAACACCGATACCTACTAGAGCCCTGTAGTTTGACTCCACCGAGGTGAAATAGTAGGCCAAAGAATGAGGTATGTGAACATGAACATTAGAGTATTACCACTTAAGATATTACAAAATCTGCATCTAGAGATCATAGATGAGATGAAGCTGCGTAAACAACACACTTCAAAGTTAAATATTTAGGTAGAGAGAGAGAGCGAGCTTCAATGCAACAAAAGATCGACTAAGTGATCCAAGAGAGGGACCAGGAAGTGCAACAACAACAAAAGCTAAAGGAGGTTTTTGAAGCAACATGCCACAAGATTTCAGACATTGATGTCCAAGAAGAGGAACCAGTGGAGGAAAAGGTCTTGAAGCTTAGCCTTGCAGTAAAAGGATACAAGGATAAGATCACAAACATATAATTTAGATATGAGATGAAGATCAACGAGATACAAATGAAGCTACATCCAAACACACCACAAGAAGTGTGAGAGAAAAGGGAGGCCAACCTGAAGGCTACAATGGCCGACATCTCCACAATAGTGGAAGATTATGGGAAGCTATTGGATGAGAGCTTACAGATTTGGACTTCATTGCAGGAAGATCCAAATGCATTGAAGCTAGAAGAGGATATTCAACAGAAGCAACAACAACTGGAGGATATTCAGATAACTGTGAGAACCTTATCAATCTCATAGAAGCTTGCAAAGGCCATTGAGGGAAATTCCCTCTAGAAGAAGATAGAGGAGATGAGTAAGGATGAGTATGCTCTCATAAAGAGAGCTCAACCATGAAAGGATGAGGCTCTCTAACTATCCCAAGCAGTGGATGAGAAGCTTCAAGAGCTTCGAGAGAGAGGAAAAGCGATGATGCAGAAGTTTATAGAACTTGCGATAGAAGTGCTACTAGAGGAAGTATGCAATGAAGAGAAACATGTCAAAAACATTCTGTAGTAGTTCAATAGTGCCTATAACAACATTGCATCTAAGATTAGAGGAAAATCAGTTGAGTGACTCAAGATGATTCACATGTGAGTGTTGGGGGCCTATTGGGCACAACCTAACTTAGCCTAGATTTTGGTAAAGACTCCACATTTTGTGGGGTGAAGCGCATAGTGGAGCATGAAGTGGACCATGCAATGGAGAATTTTGAATATACTTCACGATGTTGTAAGGGCTTTGAGGTGGGTCAAAGCCCCTCCTTGTTGTAAGAACATGAAATCTTGTAAGGGATCAATGGTTTTGGGACCATAGTTGCTTGTTTTAGGGAGTCCATGGTATTTGGACCATGGTATTTTGATGATGTAACCCTACAATGGAATAATATATATAGGGTAAAATAATAAGAAGAGAGGAATCAAATTAATCCAGATCAGTGTTATGGGAAAATTATTGTGATCTGTATTTTGGTAGAGAAGGTGAGGCTCTACAGTTGAGTGCACAGAGGCTTGTGTCTGCATCAGAGTGTGCAAACAACCTGAAACTTAGTGTACAGGACAAGAACTACTTGGTTTTCAAAGATTCATTATATTAAACAATGGTTATTGTGGGCATAGCCCTTCATTGGGATGAACCATGGTAAATTGGTGTTTTGATGTGTATATTTTCGTATTATTTGTTGTAGAGTATTAGTTATTACAGTTCCATTTTACTTCATCATAGATGTTTTATATGGCATGTTTAAGTGATTAATTTAATGCGGTGAAGTGATTTATAAGTACAAAGAATAAGATAACATAATAATAACACATGTCCTAATCCTTCAAGACTGCAGAAACCTGGTTCTGCATCCTCCCATAGTCACTTCACGTGAGGCTACGATCTCCTTGCACATTGTTGCTGAAAGGGCCAATGATTGAGGGTTTTGTTGGTGCGCAATATAGATTGAACCTGGGTCAGGCCAGACCAAGCCAACAAAGCGCCATGGATATTTCCTTCATGGGAGAGAGGGACATATTCATAGTTATATAATTAGATGACATGAATGTTTTCTCTAAATTAGATGAAGAACATTTAGTTCATTTGAGATAAGTGTTCCTAAAATGTTGAAAATTTGGCCTTTCTCCAAATCTAAAGAAATCCTTCTTTGCTCTTGTTATCTCAAAACCAGACCTTGATAGGCTATTGATCAGGTAGACTTTAAGTAACTCTTTCAAACCTACTTTAGGTTGAGGCTTAGCCTCCCCAACCTGAGAGGGCTCTCTCACAAGATTAAAGATTTGGATAATGAATAAGATGGCTAACTTTATGAAACAAAATGAACAAGTATAAGAGGTTGAAACACAATTAGAAAGTAACCATTGGGCTTATGGAGTCAAATATGCTTCAGTAGTGACAATAAGGTTAGCTTTACATAGAAGTCAGGGCATTCAGAATCCAAGATATGTAGAACACACCAAACACATAGAGGGCCAACACAGTTTACAAATGTATGAAGGAAATTAGAGCACTGTTAGTGATTTCTAAGTAATCACACATTCATAACACTATAGATAATAGGAAAAAGACAACACAAGACATTCATACATCAAATTTCTTCTGATTCCTGAGAAGCAAAGACAATACTATATTACTAAAAAAACAGAGTCTTTACACAAAGCACAATATGAGAGATTTTCTGAATAATTTTCCAACCCTTTGTACATAAGATGTTCTGCTATATATAGAGCTCTCTACATAACTGAGATTCATCCTCGAGCATGAGGGGAATTCAAATTCTTCTTATTATGACACCTATTCACACTTTAAACTAACTATTAAATACCACTAACTACTCTAGAAACGTAATACAATTAGGAGTCTAACTCCACATCATGTTGGTGATAGTATTTCTTACAATCAAAACTCGTTCTCTGACAAGTGGTCTCCTTCAATTTAGCTGTGGTGGATGTTTGAAGCTCCTTATTGATCCTTAATGTCTTGTCCTTTTACTGCTGCTAAGAAGTAGGAAACTGCTCTTGTTTTTCTACTTTTGGTTTCCTCAAGTATATTCGAAAGCAATTCACCATGTCGTTCTTCTTTAATTACCCACAAATCTATTGGAGTGCCATGTTCTTCATGTGCTGTAAACCTTTCCCATATACCTATGTGACGGAAAAATCTCTTCAAATATGTTTGAAAAGTCATGGACAATACTAGCAGTGATCATTTGTATAACAAAAGCTTAGAGTTCATATATCTTTCTTCCGCTTGTTTTGCCATTACTAATTGTTTGCACATTGTAAATGATCCTTCTCTGAGATTCCCTTTCAAAAAATTTCCCTTTGGTCACTAAAAATTGGTCGATCGAGTTATGATATGCAGCTACAGCAGTTTCGTAGCACGCTACGAAACTGCTGTGCATTGGGCATCATCTATAGCAGTTTTGTAGTGCGCTACGAAATTGCTGTGTAATCACAAAAACACAGTTTTGATGCCAAAATTGGACTATCTTGAACCTTCATTCTTGAATTGTCTTTTCATCTGCCCTAGAGCTACTCGAAATTGAATGTAGATATACCATCCTTCAAGGAAAATTTCGAAAAGGTGAATTATCAAAATTTAGGACTTAGCCTTACCTTTTTCCTTAGCTAAGGAAATTTTTCTTGCTGGCTTTGCTAGATCTTCAAATCTTCAATTTGCCTTTTCATGACTCTGATCCTAGCTCTCAAGTTCGTATTAACTTTTCTCATGAATTCTGCTTCCTTTAATGCAGGAACTGTCCAGGTATAGTATTGGGTATTACAGTCGACCACCTCGGGTATTGAAAATGTTTTGTCTTCCCACAGAGCCTCCATTTTATTAAAATGATCTTCCTTGATTACATGTTTCCTTGAGGTTTTCTTCAATCTAGCAATTTCGAGGTTTGCTAACCTCAACTTCTTTTTCAACTCTTCAACACTATATTCCTCCTGAGGGATAACTATCTTTTTCAGCTCTTCATGCAACTGCGAAGACGTTTCTAATGGAGTCACAGGTCTTTCATGAGTTTTTTTGATCTCCTCTGTTTCACTTTCTTCTGGTAGCATCTCTTGTACCTGTTTGAAATGCCTCATCACAGGTATTCTCAGCTTAAACAAAAATTTAGCAACCTAATCATCAAACTTGAGCTTTTTCGAGGCTTTGATCTTTTTGGTCTTATCTTTACCTGATTTTATCAAATCTGCTTGAACCAAGGGAGATTCTTCAATATCAATAGCTTGCAGTAAGTCATTCAGGTTTCCCTTTTAAACCGGGCTTTCCTCAGTAATCACTGTCTTGCCTTTTTCTTTAGCTAACTGGCTCCTAGTCATTCTCCTATGAACTACTTCACTTGTATATGATTCATGTACACCTTCTTTGATCTGAGTTTTTTCTTTCAGGGACTGTTGGGGTGTGTCTTGGATGACCATTGATCTGGCAGGCTCCTTTACTTGTTTCCTAGCCTTCAATTTTACAAATATCCTATATCTTGTTTCTGCACGATGACCGGTTGCTGGTGGAGAATTTTTCACAACTTGAGGACTGAGGCTAGTCTCATTCTTGAAGCCTGACATAAATATGAACGTGGACCAGTCCTTGTCTATTCTTTGGAGTTCATGCAAAATGATCAACTTGACTAAGCTGTGGTGAAACAATGAGGTTTCACAGGCTTCTTTCTTTAATTGAACCTTGTCGCACATTTTGCCTAGGCTACGAAACAAGTAGAAAGGTAAATCAAGAGATATCCTTCATGTGAAATGCAACAGATTCTTGAAGTGATATGAATAGACCTTATGATATCTCCCCTCACAGGTAAAGTACCTATGTATGTAGGTAAGTAAATTGGCATATGAGTCCTTGATAAAATTTCTGGGCACAAACTTGTTTAAATCTGAGTCAATGAACTCTGGCTTTAGAAATTCTTTGCAGGGGGTCATATCAAATTTGAAATTTTTAAACCATCTTTCTTGTCCCCTTGGAATCTCAGTGACTATGGAGATTACCTCTGGTGAGATTTTCAATTCAAGCACCCCAACTTTTGAATTTAGTCCTGTGAAATTCAAGGAAAATTCCTTGGTGATTTGCACATGACCCCCTTGAAGTTTCTCGCAAAAATTCCAACAGCCAACCTGCTTGAATGCACATTCAACTTCTTTGTTCTTCAAGATAATGTCTAAACCTTAAGGTTCATTCCTCAAGAATTTGCTTGACTTGTGTTCCTTTCTTTCTGTAGACTCCTCCATGAGATTCCAGCGTAATGAAAATTTGAAAGACTGGCACTGTCTCAACCTTTGATCACTGCCTTGCTTGATAGCTGCCTCACTTGATAGTTGCCTCGCTTGAATACTAACTCGCTTGATGTTTAAGGAATTCAAATTGAACGTTTGCCGATTTGTTCCTCATGCAATGAATGCAATCATAATTATGACTGTGAATACTTAGCTCTTCTTGAAACTTGCAATCCGAGCATACCAAGGTACCTAACAACTCTAATAATGAGGATAAGTGGTTGGACATGATAGGCGAAGTGTATAAGCTGACAACTGATGATGCAAACATAACGGATTTTGATAGATATGACATCTGAGAAAGATTTTCTACGAATCCGCATGAATCTCTGATTTCGTAGCGCAACCAGTGTAAAATCTGGGTTATGCGCTATGAAAACACCTAAACTATGTCTGCACTACGAAAACACCGAAAGTATTTCATAACACATAAGAACCTTTAAAACAAGCTTGATACAGGGAACCTATGTAAGTTATGGGACCATTGGTGAATGAGAACAGATTATTGACCTTTATTTAACCATAATACCAAGACTCCTGAGACTTAGACACTAAAGTAAACATGGAAACACTGAACTCGGACTAACACCTAACCCTCACAGTGAAATTGATGTGAACAATTTAGAAATTGCTTCTTAAGTGATAACAACTCTGTAAGAAGGGAAGTTATTGGGACACATAGAATCCAAGGATTACATCAAGATTGATCTAGAAAGGGTAGAGTTATATCAAATATAAACATATAAAAAAAAACTCCGTCATTTTTAGGTAAGATAAACTTCCTGCATAGATTCATCACAAACTCAACAAAACTCCTCTAGTATGTAATGGGGATTCTTTGAAAGGAAAGCGACATGAGGTGGACATATAAATCCCAAACATCATTTGAACAAATCAAGAAATCTAGAGAATTCCATATTTTCTCTTTCACCAGAGCATACAATAGTTGTTGTCCTCTTATAGAAAAATAAAGTAGAATACGAGAAAACTATATCCTTTTTTATCTGTGCACTTAAAGATGCAGAGACAAAATGTATCATTCTGGAAAAGCATGCATATGCTATGGTGGAATTTCTAAGGCTTTCAGGGAATAAGTATTTCATTCAAAGGTGACTACATAGGTGCCATCAATAATAGTAAAGGGATCCTCACTTGGATTGGTAGTGAATGTAGATGGGGAAAGTGAATATCCAAGCTCCAAGAGTATGATATGGATATCAAACCCACAAAGTTGGTGAAAAGTCAAGGGTTAGCAAGCTTGTTTATTGAAGCCAAATATGTGGCATTGGAAATGTGTATAGATTCATCAATTTGCACCACTTTGATAAAGGATAACGCATAAGAATCTTCCCTACTAGAAGAAATAAACATGTAAGAATTATTTAAGGAAGTCTTAATAGGTTCCAAAGTTCTAGCTAGTACCAAGACATAATATTTTTCCTATGGAGCTTACAATCCTCTTCTAAGTTCCATAAAGCCAAATGCAGATCCTTGAAATTGAAATCAATTAAGTAGTGTGTCATAGGAGGAATTTTGTACTAGATATACCATATCTGTGTCATGCTTAATTTTGTTACTGAATACTAGAAACAGGAGATCATCTCATATTTTCAGAGTGGAATGTGTGGGGGTCATCATGTGTTGAGTGTGGAGCCTGATTATATTCCTAATTTAGAAGTCATGTTTCAACCACATTTGGATCCCAGTCCTTAATGAGGAGGGTTTGGGGGGGATTTCTCCCCCACTAGTTCCACAGGGGAGATCCATAGGGGTAAAAAAATGTTTTTGATCCCTGCCCCCCAGGGTGGGGGTTCGAGGCAACGCCCCCAACGAAAAATTTAGAGAAAAATTGCCTTGTAAAATATTGTAATTTCGTAGTCAATCTTGGTTGTTCATTAGGAAAAAGATATGATGATAGAAGTTATGTTAATTTAGGGTATTTTTCTCTGTAAGGAAACCCTCGATTTATATGAGGGAATTGTATTGCAACTGTGTATTATTATTCTATGTGAGAAAAATAAAGGAGATTGTGTGAGAGTGAATAGAAAGTTATAATAGATTTGTTGTAGGTTGTGTCCATTGAATTTTCTAGATAACATAAAAGGAAGGGCTAGCTGTTTCTCCATGGATGTAGCCCAAATTAGGTGAACCATGTATATTTGTGTCTCTCTTGTTTTATGCTTTTTTTTTTTTTTTTGTGTTTCTCCAGTATTTTATGTGTTCAATTTCTCTATTATTAATTTATAACCTCAAGCATGGAAATCCATAGCATACAAAATTTTGAGATTTGGGTACTACTAGCCTTCCTTATGAAAGGATAGTAATGATGTTATAAGATCATGTCCAAAACGCTATATGTTTGCAGGAAAGAAAAAGTTGAAGTTCCTTCCACTAAAACCTATTGAAGTAGAAGCTTCATTGCAGAAATGGGGATTAGATTTCATTGGAGAAATACATCCAAAGTCAAGTGGTCAACATAAATATACTCTCAAAGCTACCAATTACTTCAAAAAATGGGTGGAATAAATTCCAACTTGGAGGGATCATGAGAACATGATTATGAATTTTCTTGAGGGTTGCATCCTCTCAAGATTTGGATGTTCAAGGAAGATTGTGAGAAATAATGCCTTCAAGTCATATAGGATGATATAATTTTGTCAAGATTATGGTATTCAACTAGTACATTCACATATTATCACCCACAAGGTAACATGCTAGTAGAATCCTTAAACATGAATCTCATAAGAATAATCAAGAGGATGCTAGATAGGAATTAAAGGGCTTGGGATGCAAATCATAAATATGTGCTTTGGGCAAATAGAATAAGCACTAAGAGATCCATAGGAACTTATCCTTATGAATTGGTTTATGGTACATATCTCATTTTTCCTATGAGTCTAACTTTATTGATAATGAATTTTTTGTGGGAAGAGGAATAAAACACCAACCAAATGCAAAAAAAATTATATCAACTCATAGAAGCTCGAAAACCTAGAGAAGAGGCTCTTGGACAAATACAATTTTACCAACATAAAATTAAGGTTGTGCTTGGAAAAAGAGAAAAGGAGAGGAATTTAAAAATGGGTGAGTTGCTACTGAAATGGGACCCAATTCATGCTAACGAAGGAAAACATGGGAAATTTGAAAACTTGTGCATTGGTCCATTCTAAGTGCAAGAATCCCATGACAACAATACCTATCTACTAGAGACTCTTGATATTTCTTTGGGAATATTGTCAATGGAAATTTCTTGAATAATTTCTTTACATAATGATTTGTCCTTCAAAAGAAGAAATAATGAACCTATTTTGTTTCCTCACATATCATAAGATGAAGAATCTATAGCCTAATGTTAGAAGGTACTAGAACTACATTGTAATCAATAGGATACAAGGACTAGTTGTCCCCCATGGAGTTGATGTTAGTGCTAATTTTTTCTTAAGAGACTACAAAAACTTAAAAAAAAAAAAATCTACATCTGATGATGTCATCATGACATTTTATGTCACATGACATCAGCTAGATGTGAGCGCAGGACAAGCATGATGCCACCATGGAAGTTAATGTGTGAACCACAGATATGATAAACCATAACCAAAATAAATTTATGATGTGGATTGCAGTACACCATCGACTTGCACAATGATGTCTACAAGCAATGCAGGGGAATACCATCTAGGACATGTGGCAAACCATGATTGGCTACGCACCCCAGGAGGTGGTGTACCAAACCACCTACCCTTCCATGCGGAAATCAACTAGCCGAGGAAGTGGGGGAGGGATCCAGAATGTTAACCACCACTGATACACATCACCTACCACACGCTCACACAGTGACATAATTCCTACTATACCACATCAACCATGTCATTCCATGACTCACCTCAACATCATCTTGCTATGTCACCACCCCCCATAGACTATACCATGACTACCTCCACATCATCACTTCATGCCACCTCATCACCCTGTACTCCCTCATATGAAGATTTCACTATTTTACCATGATATCATTGGTTGAAATTTATAGACCTTTTTTTGTAAAATTGTCCGTTGGGCATCATTCTTATCATAATTTCTGTAAAAAACCATTGGAGCAGGGAAAATTTTGACAAGAGCTTGCACCATCCTTCATAACTAACTGACATTGATCCTCACTTTTCTAAGCCACCCTCATCACACAAATGCTAAAAAAATTCCCAGAGACAAGTGATGTTCTTGACTTCATAGTCACTCTTTAGGCCATCAATTCCCCCCCCCCCCCCCCCCCCACACACACACACAAAAGAGCAATAATTTTGACAATTAGCCATCACTCATTCAAACTCAAACCCAAATTGGTTAAATTAACTTACAAATTTGAATTCATATGCACCTTTCCAATTCTTGGTGGGAATGTTTGGCCACTTAGCTGTGATTATCAAGCTTCCAATTAACCTTTTTATCCCCAAAAATACAATCCTTTGGTTATACTAGTGATACCCACAATATTCCCAACATTTCCCTTTAACCTTGAAATTTCCATCAAAGGTCACTCTAGTCAGTAAAATCTAATTTTAATATGTCATACAAACTAGCTGTAATGACTTCTCCAGTAATGGAGAAGCCTAAGAAAGAAGACCTCATAGAGGACTGTGCAAAAATCCATCATCCCACCATTAGTACTAATGATATTTACACTACCATTCAATACGTTTATTCAAATGTATAAGCATGATTGGACTTAGCAAACCCTTTCATAAGTAACCTGGTGTAAGTAGTGGTACCACAAGTCTATGATTTCCCAAAAATAATCACCTAGATTGTGCCACATTACAACTTTGACAAAATAACTTTCTTCTTAAAAGGGATCCAAAGTGATTTTTTTATTGACTCCAAAAGAAATAGCAACAATGTTATTCTTCCTAGATTAATCAGGATCATAACAGCTAGATGAGGCCACCTTGCCCATGTATTAGAAGGACCTCACTAAAGAGTAGAAGGCAACGGCATTGACAAAACATGTTCTTGAATAAGTGGTTTCTCCAATAGGGACCCCACCTTACACCATAGTAAACTTTTATGAACAAGCCAAGACAACGATCTCTATGATTACTTAGGTCCTAGGGATGAAAAAAGATGCATAAGTTGGTGAGAGCATGTTAGGATTTTTAGTAGCCCTATTTCATCCTGACACCACAACTTAATCATGGTTTGATTTCCCACAATATGTATCACAAGCCATCCACCATCACTTCAAAAAATTATGTTCAACAAATGAATTCTTATATTACTCATATATCATTTATGTTTTCATGCACCAAAACTGCAATTCCTTGGAACACCTCACCCCAAGGTTAGTTTATTCTTCCAACATTGTACTACCTACCATTGATTGGATACTGTCTATAATGAAAACCCTAGATAACATGGAACTTCTATACTATCTCCAATATTTTGTGTCAATACTTTACCAATTTTTGCATCAACAACCTTCACCCAAGGTCATCCTTGGGATGAAAGAAATTAATGAGATTTACAAGATAGGAATTTTTCATCTCCTGGAATATTGTATTGAAATTAGGGTCTATGGTTTCAAAGAGAAGCCATACTTGTTACCCAGTTTCCTTACGTTTAGGATATTCGTGCTAGAATGCATAAGAAAAAGGTTTATCAGTGATTGGCTATAGTTTGCATCAAGGAAGCAAGAAATAACATTTAATATTTCATATTCCACATGAAGTTTGGTTATTCATATCCAACACTATAAAGGCTTAAAGTTAGTAAAAAAAATGTTGAATCAACTAGATTTTACTCAAGGGAAATAGTGGGTGTATGATCCTCTAGATATAATTTACAATCAAAGGAAGGAAAAGGGCAGGGACACACATTGGCAACAGTCAAGACCTCATTTGGAGAAAAAAATAAATAAAATTACTTTTGAAGAAGTGAATGAAGTTCTCCTACAAGCATACTGATAATCCTCCCAACCATTTAGTAGTAAGAGGAGCAAGAATCATGACATGGAAATAGATCAGGAAAGAGAGTCTAGCTTTAAGAAATTCAAAGTGATAGAGATAGAATACGATGATGATTAAGAGGAGGGTATTGATAAATCCATAACAATGATTACAGGAACTATTGTAGGTGCATCAAGTAAGCTTATGATAACCAAAGGCTTACCAATCAGAGTGCAACAAATATCAACATCCTTAACTTCCTTGGAGGCCATGAACACCTTTGATATTTAGACTAGCAAGTAACCATCAACCCTCATTACAAAATTTGAAAGTACAATAAAGGAATCTAAAAAATACTCATCAAGAGATACCTCTGAATCACCAAGATTAGGAGGATGCCAGAAAATTGATTGTTCGATGTCCTAAATTATAAGGGAGATAAGTTGAATCTGGTAGTCCTAAAGGTCAAGGGAAAAAAAATCACTCTATTGAAGACTATGGGGCCATTTGGATCGCCTTTGATCTGTCCCAAATACATTTTTATTTTCACCTACAAT
This sequence comes from Pinus taeda, assembly GCA_000404065.3. Lineage (NCBI taxonomy): Eukaryota > Viridiplantae > Streptophyta > Pinopsida > Pinales > Pinaceae > Pinus > Pinus taeda. The sequence goes on from APFE031011399.1 coordinate 79,118, forward strand.
TTATCGAAGGATCTAAATGATATCATATACAATGAAGCCCAAAAGGCCCATTCATCACTAAAAAGATTTAGATAAGACTAAAATAAGGTAGAGAAGAACCTGAAGGAAGAGAAAGTGGCAACCAAAGAAAGAATGTTGAAATTGAATCCTTGTAGAAGGTAATTATGAAAATGTCTATTTTTGAGAGCACAATCCAAGAATATAAGAATATATTAGATGAAAAGAATAAATAAATCAAGCTCTTTGGGAGACAAGGAAAATGTGAGGCTTATCCAGTTCAAACAATGGAGTTGATGGAGGTCAAGAAATGAAAAGAGGAGTTGGTGAACAAGTTGCATGTACTCACCCAAGAGGAACGATGATAAAAAGACCAAGTCCTACTATGGAAATCAGAAGTATTTGCTATGAAAGCTAAAGGTGTTGGAGAAACTATTGTCATCCATACCACAATAGATAATTTGGCTGCATTTGTGGAAATTTATCAATGAATGATGAAGATAATAGACTAAGGACTTTATTGGCTAGCAGAGATGAAGGACTGGCTAAAAGGCATATACAAATTGAATAATTAAACAAATGAGTTGAGGAGCGATAAAGGTCATATGTCTGGTCCAACGAGATCTACACTCCATAAAAAAGAAACATTCCTTTTGAGCTAATATTAATGTTACCTGTAACACTAAATGGGATAAGATCACTGAGGATATTTTAGATGATGAAAATTGGGAGAAGATTAACTTTTGCAAGAAAAATGGGAATTAATTGTGGAAGCTAGAAAGGAGGAAGGAATCGTAAGAATAATGCTAGAGAAAAATCCAAAAAAATGATGGATATTGAATCAATTCATAACCACAAGGACTAGGTAAGAGTTATCACTCCATGTCATGTCTTTCCTTTATCAATAATGCAACATGGTTTTATAGAAGATGAAGTTCATAGAGTAAATGAAGAATAAGGTGAGATAAATGTCTGACAAGGTAATGAAGACCTTGGAATATTTCAAGCCATTAGCTAGGAGAGGTTTTCCCATGTTCATGGACACAAATTGGATCATATCACAAAAACAAGATTATCAAATTGTCTTGGAAATATTAAAAACTGATCCTATAGTGTTGATGATGGTGTTGGACCCCACCAAAATGCAGGGGATCTCCCTGATATTGAGTCCCAACTAGACATCACACCGTTTGGAGTAGGAGTCCCAACAGTGGGTGGTAATGTTATGCCTTGATCATGGAAATGTGTAGCGGGAAGTATGATAACTTTGGGTAAGAGAAAGTGTGTGACCATGCAGAGAGTCAAGTGTGATGCATAAAGGTTCCAACACACAAAAGGAAAAGGAAGTGCGCCCCCTGGAAGCCAGTAATAGTACGCAACTTGAAACAAACACATGAGCGAAATGACATCACAAGATAAGATGCAGAATAGTCTACAAATTAAAGTGATGAGTTAATCCAACAACACACATTCAACAGGATTCATACAAATGCAAACAAAGGAGTTCATAAAAATTTATGTAAGTTAAATAAAATACATTTCTAATATCATAAGAATAGTCCTACTATATTAAAAACATATGCATGAAAGCATGATGGATTTGATTTTATTATTATAAGTGAAAGTTTAATCCATACATACACCAATGACGACCACTAGCCCTAATAGTGGAACATTATAGTCAAGAACACTTGCTCCTCCAAAGAAGTATACTTGGTCTACACTATGAGAATCCAAGGCTATTCACAATACTCCAAATCTCTTTCTAAGCCTAAGACTAGCCAAAATCTAGGCTCCCAAAAGCTTGTTACATGAATTATGAGGTTATATTTATAATAAGAGAGGGCGACTCTTCAACTTCCCTTTGTGACCTTTGGACTAGCCTCATGACTCTTCAACTTCTTCACAAAATAACACATCACATTACATGATGACTTTTTGTATTCCAATATTGACACTTTGAATTTCACTTATAACATAGTTACAAATAATATTACATTTTCCACTTGTACCCGTATGATACAAAATAGGATAGAGAAAACTTGACAACCTAAATTCTTGCTCAAAAAACCTCCACTTGTTGCTTCTTAGTCACATATTGGTGCCAAGCTTGGTACTGTGTGATGGTGTCCCAAAACTTTTTAACGATGTCTTACTAGAAGTAGACTCTAGCCTCCATGGAAGTTGGGTACACTATCTTGGAACCTGTGTCTGACTCATTATAAAGCATGAGAGACATTGTTTTGACTTTGACAGGACAACTGATGAACTTATTCATGTTGTGTGCATTCAACTCCAAGTCTTCCCTAGTGGGCTCCTGTCTTAGCTGTGCCAAGTACTCTTCGACCTCTTGCATGACTTGGTTTTAGGTTTAGCTTTGGTTAGGGAAGAAATTGATGGGATGTGGGGTTTTCTCACCAAGACGTCTAAACTACTATACAAGCGCACATACGAGGTATGTATGCTACCTATGAATGAGGCGAGATGCTTGTAATTCTGAATCAACATTCAAACCTTCACTTTCTCCAACTCTTCTCGTGGCTTCATTTTCTTCACTAAGTCAAGCGAGGCTCCTTTGAACTGTATTTTCCATTATTTCACATAGGCAATGTCAACTTGTATGTTTTTGAGAGTTTTAACAAATTCTTTGCTCTACTTCTTTAAGACATGCAAACGGACAACTGCTTTATGTACAGTGTCAAACCCGTTATAGAGCTTTTATGTGGTTTCTTCAACTGTTGATACTTCGGCAAGTATCGCTGCTCTCAAATCACACAATGCGGAAGCTGCATTCTACGTTGCTTCTTAGAGTTGTTCTACCTCTTTCCTGGTAGCCTGCAAGTTCTTTTCTAGTTTCTCATTATGGGTCATCAAATACTGAACATTTGATCTCGTTGCTCCTACATAAAGCCAAGATGGCTTTGGCAATGGAATTTGGATGCTCCCTAGTGTCCAACGCTATCACACTTTCTCGTATGAATGTAGGGGATGCATTATCATCCAGAAATTTCTTCCTATGTGCTTGTACAATCCTATTTTGGAACTCATAGAAAGATATATTGCCCACATCCATGACTGGATCATCATCAAGGAGAATGGCATATCCTTTCTCACTCGGGGTTGGCTTTGCTGCTAGAGGTGGTGGAGACTAATATACGACTTGTGGTTCCCTTAGAATCAGGGCAACATCTTCATGCTATGGCTCCTATTCCAACTCCATGTCTGCCATTTCAATTAGTTGCTCAATATGTTGAGCAAGCTCCTGATCTTGCATCTGTTCACCATCCTCCTTAGTTGATGGATGTGACTATTCTTCAACCTGTATCAGAGTTGTTTCCTCTATTGTTGCACCTTACATTTGTTCTTATTATTTGTTCTTCTTCTATTCTCATTGTCTCCTCCTTAACTCTTGTTCCTCCTTCAACTTCTTCTCTGCCTCCTATAGCTTTAGTTCTACTTCTTATAATCTCTGTTTTTCTCTCTTCCTCCTCTCTACTCTCTGCAACCTTTGCTTCTTCTTTTCTTTCATTGCCAAATTTTCTTTCTCGATAATAGGATCTACTTTCATTTTGTATCTTTTCTCTCTCTCTGGACTGTCAACAATATTCCTCTTTCTCTTGTCCTACATGGGATTGCTGGCTTCTGTTATTGTTTCTTCTGGAGCTGCCATTGTTTGTGGAGTAGCTCATGAAGTTCTTTTTATACTGACTGACTGTCTGAGTTTGGAGGAATTGTAGCATTAACTCCAAGTATCCTCCTCTGGCCATTGAAATACCCAACGATCCATGGAAAGTAAAATCTCATACAATGGTCTTGCAAATACTGTGGGGATGATACAAATTAAAGTCCTTAGTGCTGAATTCAAGTTTTATTATCTCTTTAGCCTCGACATCTGTGACTTTAAATTAATTTATCTCGTATAATCCAATCTGCAAAGGAAGAGTGGGCCATGGTGCTTTCTTCTTCCTGTGCAATGTTGTTGACAATCCTGTAGAGAGAAGGTATGATAATTCTTGCATGATCAGTTTTTCAGTGGAATACCATAGTAAGACAAGTAGAGGCTTATATCTTCCAAACACTCTGCTGATGGTGCCACTTGGTGAGGCATACAAATCTGTAATTTCTACTATCACCTCCATTACTTATCTAGACATGAAAGGTGGATCTTGTTCAAATATAAGCTTGTATAGTGGGATTATAAAGTGGTCAGTTAGTTTTTCCATTACTCCATGATGATTGTAGTATTAAAGAAACTTGCAATAGATGTTCACGTTGGTCTCTAATGGTGTCCATATCTATTTCATGCAAGGAAACTATTGTTGCACACAAATTACATCCAGTAAGTATGTAGATATAAAGAATCTTGCTTGATCATCCTTGGGTAGATTCCGAGCCCGTGCTACATGGGCTTGTAATTGTTGAGCCAACAGATCCAACCAGTTGAATGGCCTCCCATCATTCACCAACTAGTCCAATAAGACTTCCCACCCTTCAAGAAAGCTTTCAATGCTCTCTTGACCACATATTAAATAAGAAAAGATAATCAAGAGTTGCTAAACCTTCTTGAGGGACTTTGTCTTGTACACATGGGTTGGTGTCTATTGAAACTTCGATGGGTCTTTTACCCAACACTTGAAAATGTATATTGTGTTAAAATAGTTGTGGGTGACATAGAAGAGTGAGTCCATGTGTTCTACTGGCTTGGGGAAGTGATGCATCTGCTAAAAATATTCTACCTTGAAGGTGGCAAGCTTCTTACCACTACCACTACTCATTGTCATGGTTTGCTCATCTATATGTGAGACAATCTAGTTGATGATGTTCACACATGGGAAGATGGGATATGTGCATGCAACCTTGTATAAATCTGACTGTCGGATGCTAAGATAAACCTATCAGTGCTCTGAATCTGCCTCAAAGTCCTTTGCAAAAGTCTCTTAAATCTGTTTCCATGTCACTGTTGATCCCTTCTCTATAAACAACTGAGTATCTGTGTAAACTAGGAAATCAACTAATTTCTACTCAATTGCTTCCCCAATACTACTCTAAATGGTTTCCTTTGAATAAATTCTCTTAGATGCCATGGTAACAATGACTGTTGGAGATATTCTCAAGAACTAGTGTACCTGTGGGACAGAAAGGATACTCATGGAAAGAAAATGTCAGTTTAAAAAAAAAAACTTACAAGCAAAGTTCAAGCAACAAACAAGACATTAAATTAGAAGGAATGTGTAATTTTTCCTGGCAGGGGGGTCTAGTTGACTGTGGGAACTGTGCACTATACAGTTTAGCCTTGGCAGAGGCCTGGGAGAGAATACACATTGCGTAGTCTCAATGACCAAGCTGACAGGCTGGTTCGTGGAACTGCGTAGTTCAGAGTTGGAGCCAGGTTAAACTGTGCACAACGCAATTCTAGAGGCTAATATTTTGGCTTGAGCCTCCATATTGTGTAGTGCCAACTGTGCAAAGTGAGATCTGGCCAAGGGAAACCCATATCTTCCCAAGGGAAGTGTGGAAAGGAACAAGATATGAGAGATAGTGTGTAGCTAATTTCAGATATGACTAAGTGTATATGAATACATGCGAATCAAGTGCAACAACTGATCAAATCGAAGGAAAATGAAGTAAGTGATGAGAGTCACTGCAATGATGACCATTAGTGAAAAATAAGAAAACTAATGCGACACTTGGGAAAGGAAATATATAAAAAAAAAAAAAAAAAAAAAAAAAAAAAAAAAAAAAAAAAAAAAAAAAAAAAACACTTCTACAAGTTAAATCAAGTCAAAACACTAGCAACTATGAAGAGAAATAAGTGAAACAACACTCACACAAGTCAAATGACAAAAAGTGATAAAAAAAAGACAAAATATGACAAAAGAAAAACTCACTTGGAAAAGCAAAGATGATTATACCGAAGGTTCATTGAACTCCTCGGGAATGCTAGAGATCCAAGATCAAGAGTGAAAATGAGCTCTAGAAGCGTCGATTAAATATATTTAGAAAAATTAGGGTTTATGATGCGCATGTTTAAAATCAAGGAAAAAGCAACACTTGGAAAAAGTTTCTAAAAATAGTGTAGGTGCCTCCTTCGGGGTAGTAAAAATAGATCCCTATTTTTTTAGTTGTGTTTTTTAATTTTTCCAAGGAAACTTGCCATGCACATTACTGAGAAAGACTATGTAGTTCTAGGGAACTTGGCAATTTCTAGCTTAATGCATTGTTTAGTTTCTCAGCTCAGTGAGGGCTACACAATTTATGGGCTTTGTCCTAGTTGACCTCTTGATGACTATGGATTTTCTTAGCTCAAGGCTCACTGGACATTAGGACTACCCAATTCCCATCATCAAAGCTACTTGACCTCAAGGATTGTGCAGTTTCTGGAGGAAAACCTAGAACTGTTGTAAGACCAAGTTGGGAGATCAGCTTGTGACTTAGAAAAATCAGCTAACAAAACACAAGGAGAAATGAAAATATAAGTCTTAGCCGAAGAAAAAATATCTGGATCAGTGCGAGATGAGATGCTATGGTTAAGAAGGAATGCTCCAATGTTGAAGCATAGGTAAAATTTTGGAGGGTGGTTGTAGCCACTACAATATTGGCGACACACTACCAGAAATCTAGTTCTCTGTATGGGCCTTGTCTCATGCAAATAAGGTCTAACTCTTCCAGAACTGTTTTTCATTTCTTTCATTATCATAGCTACTTCTCTTAGATTGAGTTAAAGATGTAGTCCCTACCATTCTCTTCATTAGCAACACACATACCAAGCCAAGTCAAACTAAGTTGTTTCGATTGGGAATGGGGAGTATATAGATACACAAGTAAAATAGATTGTTAGAGTTTTGATTTCATCTCTTAGGTTTCTTTGCTACCAATAGGCCTGGTTAGTAGCCCAATGGAGTCACTTCAGGAACACAAACATTGTTCCATTGACAACGAGCTTGGATAGTAGTCCGACGGAGTTATTTGCTTCACCTCTCTATGCAGGAAGATTTTCTCTTGTTTTGAACTTTATTTTTTTTTCCATTTTTATTTGTTCAAATAACTGTGCATATGCACTTATTTATTTTTTGAGGTAGAAGAGGGATGCCGACTTATTGAGAGAAGAAGAGGTTGTCCCATTCAAAGAAGGATATTTATATATACCTATGAGGTAATTGACCCACATACAAACAAACGTTAGCTCATTTCTTCTTCTTGGAAGAAATGGCATACTTGTTAAGGTTTTTCCCCCTCTCCTTACTCTACTTAACTTAGTTGAGAAGGTTTAACTGAAAATAGAAAACCTATTAGGGTAGGCAGTACAATTTAAAAGTGCATGAATCATGATTTCACCATGAATCTCTCCGAAAGGAACATATTTTCCATTAAGGTATCATCGACTAGAAGAAATGAAATATTCAAATAAAGAGAGGGAATATACAGAGAACCAAGTGTTGATAGTAGTACAAGTTCCTCTTTAACTTCACCGTGCTTGTCTAAGAATACAAACATGGTTTCATGCAAAAAATAACCTACAACTGAAAGAAAACAAACTGAAGAAAAGAATCGTGGTAAAGCGAAACAAAGTAAAGAAAATCAAGGAAACAAACAAGAAAAGAAAAACTACTCATATTCCTAAGCTAAGAAGAACATAGGCCAAATTACAGAAAGTGATACTTCTAATGCAATCATTGGCACATTGGTTGGACCATGTAGGCGAGAGCATGTATGTCAAAAAGGATATATAAGAAAATCCACAAAAAATAAAGATAAGGAAATACAAACCAGAATGTTTGAAGCTTAAATGAAACCATAGAAAAGTAAAAACAAAAAGTACATGAAAGGAATTCTACGGATGTACCATGGTGTTTAGATACATAATCAGTTGAAGACAATCAAGTACACACTTTCAAACTTGAAAAATTAGAAAACATGAAGAAAGAAGAAAATTTCCGTTTTGCAACAGTTATTGCTACGTAGGACTCCTCCAATGACTAAGCGATAGGATCATTTGATACAGATGGAGGATGTGAAAATTGTAAGATAGATTTATTTTCAACATGAGAAATAGAGTGATGAGGAGCCTAGAAATATTTAACACATTTCCGATCAGAAGTGGAACTCACCTCAAGGCTATGAGAACCTAACATAACCATCAGCTTGAGTTGAAGTGCCTCAACAGATTCGAGAGGTTCCAATTCATCAGAAGATGGATGATAAAATATTGGTGTCTTAGAAATATCAATAGTGGAAGAATCGTAATCATGACCAGATGAATGAATAAAATGACACAACAACCATGATCAGAAAGTCAAGGATCACAAACAAAGGAATCATCATGATATGAAGAATCATAAAGTGGGTATGATGGAAAATGCTAAATTTCACCCTCTATGTTCCTAGAAAGATCAGATGAGAGATTGGGAAGATCAGGGAAAAAATATTTTTCCTCTCTAGACTTAGATGAAAAACTAGCATTCCATGTGTTTTGCAAATGATCAAAAGTAATAACATTCGAAAATGAATTTTCACAAGTTTGAACAAAAATGACATAATCGTGGAAAAGTCAAGATAATGCGGAAGAGGTGTGCACATATGGAGCTCATCCTTCACCACATATTCCTTTTCAGACTGCCACACATACTCATCAAAAATGATATTGCAAGTTGGGTGTTCAACACCATCTCCATCCAAAACTTGATCCTTGTGAACATCAGAAGAGAAGTTCGAGACTTGTTAACACAACACATAAAAAATATGGATGATCAAAGGGTCCAAAGGATGGAAGACAAGGAAATAGCACTTCATCACAACCATTAGAGTCACAATCCAACTCTGTGTTGAAATTTGGAGTAAGTGAGATAGGAGGAGATGGTAGTAGATCAACAAGTGAATTCTCAATTTCTCCTACCTCGACCTGAAGAGCTAGAGTTGTTTCATGAGAAGGGAACAAAGGGTCATTTAGGAAAAAAACATTTTCCATCTTAGATTTAGAAGATCTAACACCGAGGTATGTTGGAAGAGGTTTGAAAGATTCTAACTCATGTGGATTTTTAGAAATCTGAACAAAATATTTAAATCTTCAAGCCAATAACTCCCATTCAACTTCATTTTCAGGAAATTCAAAAGAGTAACGAATAAAACGATTTGTGAAAATCCTGAACAAACCCATGAGGTATTTTTTACAATTTTACAATTTTCTTATTAAGGGCTTTACAATCATAAAGATCTAAAGCATGGCCTGATTGCATAACAAACTTTTTGAAAGAGTGTATAGAGGCTTCAGGCAATGTGTAATAGCATTGCTTCACACGCGCTTCGAACGTGAGAGAAAACAACTTACAAGAAACATCTTGAGAATTGATGTCATGCTTATCACAAAAACCAAGAAAAGAAATTGTTTGTTTGAGTAAGATTGTTCCACCCTCTCTATTGAACTTGAATTTGGACAAGTCATTTAAGATGCTCGCCGACACTTTTATATTTCCAGAGTTAGAAAAACATGTTGGGGTTATGATTTAGTGAGAAGTCATCAAATATGTGTAGAAATTCAAAATAGAATTCAAGGGCTCAAATCGTCATCTAGCCCTCCTTCTAGCACTAGAAATGTTGAGGGTGTTGAACCTGCCAACATTAAGGGGATCTCCTTGATATGAAGTCTCAACTAGATCTCACACCGTTTGGAGTAGGAGTCCCAACAGTGGGTGGAAATGTTATGCCTTGACCGCAGAAACACGTAGAGGGAAGCATGATAACTTTGGGTAAAAGAAAGTGTGACACCTTGCACAGAGTCAAGTGCAATGCATGAAGGTTCCAACACACGAAGGAAAATGAAGTACACCCCTTGGAAGCCTGTAGTAGTATGTAGCTTGAAAGTGTTGGGTTTTGTTATATTATTACCACGACTAGTGCCCCTAGTTAACTGGGGGGTTAGAGAGGGGGTAGAGCCATTCCTTTGTTGCACCAATTGCGTAGTGGGGGGGTCACAAGGGGTTTGAGGGGGGCGGTTAGCCCCCCTTTGGGACCCTATATTAGGTGAGCGGACCTACCTATGGTTTTGTGCATGGTTTTCACACATGGTTTTGGGTGTGATGGTTTTTGGTCCATGGTATTAGATGCTTTGGCATGTATATATATGTATTGTAACATTGAAAGGAACATAATGAAAAATAAATCTGGTAGTCTTGGTTTTGGGATCGAGGGGAAAATATCTATTTATATGTGTTTTAGGTGTTATGCTCTCGCTACTGTTTATTTTATATTTTTAGAATTCATATGTAGGTAATTTTTGTATGGGGTTAAAACCTACATTTGGTATCATATTCTTTTGGCTTCAAGGGGATGCCTTTGTTGCTGAGGGGTTTCACCCAGGCCTGTGGTAGACCCTTTTCAATGGGAGATCTACGGGATCGATTCTGGTGGTGAAAGAAGATGTTGAGTAGTGGAAAGATAGAGATAGAGAAATTTAATGGTCAGAGTTTTGAGTTATGGAAACTCAAGATGGAGGATCTGATCGTGGTAGATCCAGGTACTAAACCAACGAGAGTGTCTGATGAAGAATGGAAGAAGTTGGATCGGAAGGCAAAGAGCACAATATGATGGTGTATCTCAGATTCAATATTGTTGAATGTATCAAGGGAAGCTACGGTTAAGGATCTGTGGGACAAGTTAGGGACTTTGTACCAATCTAAGTCTCTTGTGAATAATTTGTTCCTATGGAAAAAGTTGTATAACTTGAGGATGAAATATGGAGACTTAGTGACAGAGAATCTGAACGCATTTAATACTGAGGTAAGTTAGCTATTATCTGTTGATAATAAAATTTCAGATGAAGATAAGTGTATCAGTTTCTTGTGTTCTCTACCAGATTTGTGGGATAGTCTGGTTATTGTAATAGGTAGCAATGCAACTACCTTGCAGTTTGATGAAATAGTCTCATCATTACTAATGGAGAAGATGAGATAGAAAAATATGGAGAGCCAGAATGGTGCTGCCTTTTCTGTATGAGGAAGGTCCCAGAATAGAAACAAAATAAGTCATTGAGTTGGATATCTAAATCTAGAGGGAGATCTAAATCTCTAGGAAAACTTGCAAAGGTGTGCTGGAAATGTGGAAATGTGGAAAGGAAGGGCACTACAAAGGGGACTATAAATCTAAAGCTCCTAACAAAGGAAAGGGATCTCATGATTTTCCTTCTACAGATGCAAAAACCACCTCAGATGAAGGTGGGGATGTGTACTTGGCTTCTTCAAGTACACATGTAGATCATGAGGCATGGTTTATCGACTCAAGTGCATCCTTTCACTTCACTCCCCATAGAGAGGGGTTCTTTGAATATGAGAAATATGATGGTGGTGATGTCTTCTTGGGGGATGATAGGAAGGATAAAATTATTGATCGCAGAAAAGTAAAGTTGAAGTTGCAAGGTTGAAGGGTTAGAACACTTCCGGGTGTTCTGCATATTCTTGCATTGACCAGAAATCTAATTTCTGTAAGGAAGTTGGATGATGTAGGTGTAAAAATAGTATTCGAGACGGATACCTGCAAGATGGTTCAAGAAGCACTGGTATTGATGTGGGGAGTTTGGATTGGAACTCTGTACAAGATGCAAGGTAGCACTGTTGTTGATGGGTGCAATAGTTCTGTGGTTCCTGAAAGTGGAGCAGAAAATCTAGTGGTCTCTAGAGAAAAGACTATGCTATGGCATCAAAGGCTTAGAGATATTGGAGAGAAGGGCCTTCAAATACTTCATGGTAAAGGTATGGTAGAAGGTATGACTAATAGCTCTTTGGATTTTGATTTCTGTGAAAATTGTGTATATGGGAAGCAGAATCGGGTGAGTTTCCCCTCTAGTGGTAAGAGGGAAAAACAAATATTAGATCTTGTGCACAGTGATGTGTTTGGACCTATGAAGGTTCCATCACTTGGTAAGTCTGTGTACTATGTATCATTTATAGATGACTTCTCAAGGAATACAAGGATATATTTCCTCAAGAAGAAATCTAAAGTCTTTGATAGGTTTAAAGAATTTAAGGCTCTGGTGGAAAACCAGACAGAGAAGAGGATAAAGGTGCTGAGAACAGATAATGGTGGAGAGTTTTGCAAGAAGGAATTTGAAGAATTTTGTAAGTGTGGTATAGCGTGGCAGAATACTAATCCATACACACTTGAGAAAAATGGAGTTGTATAAAGAATGAACGAGATGTTGATGGAAAGGGAAAGAAGCATGCTCAACGGTGCCAGGTTAGGACATGAATTCTGGGCAGAGGCTATGGATACATCATGTTACCTAGTGAACATATCACCTTCATCAACATTGGAGGATAAGACTCCACAAGAGGTATGGAATGATAAGAAACCCTCTCTTTCACATTTCAGGGTATTTGGATGTGATGCATATGTACATGTTCCAAAGGAGAAAAAAACAAAGTTGGATACTAAATCTGAAAAGTGCATATTTATTGGGTATAAGGATGGTTTAAAGGGTTATAAGCTTTGGAACCCAGTAAGAAGGAAGGTTGTGTACAGTCGAGATGTGGTGTTTAGAGAGGTGAAAGATATTATTAAACATGAAGTACCATCAAAGGAACCTGAAAAGATAGAGTTTGAGCTAAAGGAGGAAGAATCATACTCTACAGTAGAAGAGGAATCAAAAGATTAAGAGCCACAAACTCCGAGTGTGAAAAGATCAGTTCAAGAAATAAGGCAACCAAAAAGGTATAGTCCATTTGCTTTTTGTTCAAATGGACTATACCTTCACAGTTCACAGTTCTGGGATCATCAATAGATTCAGAGAATGGCAAACTCTACTAAGAGGGCATGGTTGATGAAATGGCATCTTTACACAAAAATGAGGCTTGGGACCTGGTGGAGTTTCCGGCTAGAAGTAAACTCATTGGCAACAAATGGGTGTTCAAGAAGAAGACAAATGAAAAAGGAAAGGTGGATAAATACGAAGCTCGGTTGGTAGAAAAAGGTTATTCCCAAGTGTCAGAAATTGATTTTGGTGATATTTTTTCTCCTGTTGTCAAGGTAGCTTATATTAGATTACTTTCATCTATTGCTGCCGCTCTTGATTTTGAGGTAGAATAGATGGATCTGAAGACATCATTTCTTCACGGGGATCTAGAAGAGGATATCTACATGAAGCAACCTAAAGGCTTTATGGAGAAGGGTAAGAAAGAACTAGTATGCAAGTTAAAAAAGTCTTTGTATGGGTTAAAACAGTCACCAAGGATGTGGTATTAGAAATTTGATACATTTATACGGAGACTTGGCTTCACCAGAAGCAAAGCATATCACTGTGTGTATTTTAAATTAATTGGTGACCATGTTATTTATCTGATCTTGTATGTGGATGATATGTTGGTGGTTGGAAATGACAAAGAAATTATCCAGGATTTGAAGACCCATTTGTCCTCCCAATTCGACATGAAAGATCTTGGAGCTACAAACTATATTTTGGGCATGGAAATCAAAAGGGATCAGGCAAAGAGGAAGCTCTAATTAAACTAGAGGAAGTACATCAAGACAATACTGCAGAGGTTTAATATGAAGGATAGTAAACCAGTGAAGGTTCCTATTCCTGTAGGTGTAAAGTTATCTACTGAACAGTGTCCCAAGACACAAGAAGAGGAAGAGGACATGTCCTGTGTTCCATATGCAAGTGTAGTTGGTAGCCTAATGTATGCGATGGTTTGTACTAGACCAGACATTGCACATGCAGTGGGAATATTGAGCAAGTTTATGTCAAAACTAGGGAAGGAGCGTTGGACAACAATGAAGTGGGTTTTGAGGTATTTGCGTGGATCTAGTGATTATGGTTTGTGCTACCAAGGAAGACCAAGATTGAACTGAGTTTTGGATATATGTGGCTTTATTGATGTAGACTAGGCTGGAGATCTAGATTAGAGAAGATCTACAAGTGGGTATGTGTTTAACCTATTTGGAGGTGTAGTCAGTTGGATGCATAAGAAAAAATCTATAGTGGCACTATCAACTACAGATGCAGAATACATGCCAGCCACTCATGCAAGAAAGGAAGCAATTTGGTTTCAGAGATTGTGTTCAAGTATAGGGTTAGTAGATGGATATATAAGGATAGACTATGACAACCAAAGTGCAATTTTCTTGTCAAAGAACCCTAGCTATCATTCAAAGAAAAAGCACATTGATGTTCAATATCACTTTGTGAGGGATATGATAGAAGTTAAAAAGGTGTTGCTGGTAAAGGTGGACACTTTGAAGAATACTACAGATGCATTGACAAAATCTGTGAGCTCTGATAAATTATCTTGGTGTAGAGAAACAATGGGCATTGTAGGGTTGGATAAATGACTAATATCTCATTTGGAAAGAAAACAACAAGTGGGAGAATGTTTGGTTGTGTTATATAATTTCCACAACTAGCTATGGTTTTGTGCATGGTTTTCGCACATGGTTTTGGGTGCGATGGTTTTCGGTCCATGGTATTGGATGCTTCGGCATGTATATATATGTATTGTAACATTGAAAGGAACATAATGAAAAATCAATCTAGTAGTCCCAATTTTGTGATCCAGGGGAAAATATTTGTTTATATGTGTTTTGTGTGTTATGCTCTCGCTATTGTTTATTTTCTATTTTTAGAATTCATATGTAGGTAATTTCTGTATGGGGTTAAAACCTACAGAAAGGAACACACAAGTGAAATGATACCACAAGCTAAGATTGTGAAATAATCCATAAATTAAAGTGATGAGTTAATCCAACAACACGCATTCAACAAGCTTTGTACAAATTCAAAGAAAATAGTTCATAAGCATATGCGTAAGTTATGTTAGATTTGGTCTTGTCAATCCTCCGTCAGAGATCAAAACTCTTTCTGCATCTCATTTTTAGGTGTGTCGCTCCATTCACTCAGCTGCATTCTGCTAGGGGCATGCCATAATCTGACGGAAAAGATCTTGTTAGTCATTTCCCCTCATGTCTGGCACCTGCTGGCTTAGGTCTTTTGTCAATGTTCACTAAAGTCCATGACAGTCAATGTTCGATATTTTAATGGACGTGAGTCATTTTCAGTCATTAGGTCTAGGGATTAGTCAATTTGGTTTTCAAACATGACCAATAAAGCCATGCAGGCCAGAGTGAGGCCCTTACAAAGTTATGATTCAAATATTTTCATCGTCATGTTGACAGATTATGACTATTCTTCAAAACTTTGTTTTGAAGAAAAGTCAAACAGTGTGTCATTTGTGATAATTTTCAAAAAAGTCTCCAGTTGATTTCTTCAGGTGCAGTCATGGTTTCCTTGGCAAAACGCCATGCCATGCAACCCCTGCAAAAGTGCCAAAAAATTTCATCATTTTAGCTAAAAATTAAAAGGGAAAAGTAAAATTCAGTGTTGCATTAAATCAGTGAAAAGTGTCAAAACAAAACATTAGCAAAATGGGTTTTGGAGAAGCAAAAATCAAACCCATGACTCCCAATGTCTTTATAAAGGATTTTCACAAGCAAACAAAGTCATTGTGCAAACTCAAGGTAAAGAGAAACATAGCAAAGTAATTGGGAGAGCAAAGCACACGTTTTAGGAGAGGTTGGAGTCGTTTTCAGGAGTGCGATGCACACACAGAGGAGTGCGGTGCACATAGAGAGCGTGGCGCACAGAGCGTGACCCCGTAGTGTAAACTTAACACGGCCGAGACACATATATTGAGCATGACACACACCTACAGAGGCCTGAATTTGTGCCAAACTTGCAACCAATCACTTTGAAACCCTACAAATTGACAGGTAGGCTCTACATCTTGGCTTGCTCATCAAATTTTGTGGATAGGATGATGGTTATGGCTGTTTATAATTGCAGTAAAAAATTCCTAAACCCTACCACTTGAAATCACCAAAACTATTGCTCTAGGGGTGCAAAATTGTGGTGTTGATGCCAAGGCTCCTCTTTCACCTCCCATTTTTCCCCTTCCTTCCATTGTTCCCTTCCCCCTTATCTCATTTTTCCCTATTTTCCCTACCCTAAAACATTACTAGACCCCCATTCCCTATCCCTCCTCTCATTTTTCAATGTAAACCTGAAAACCCTACCTTATACAATCCCTAAACCCTCTTACATATCCCTAAACAAAATTTCCCCACATAACCCCTATTCCCATCATATTATTCCCCTTCCTAACACTCCCTTTTTGCATTGTTCCCCTTGGTGGCAGATATCGCAACATCACACAGTTTCACTACCATCATCAAAAGGCAATCCAAGCACAATACACATACAACAATCATGGCATCTGAGGATTCATCAGAGTATGAGATGGAGACCCAAAGTGATTCATCCTCGGAAGAACAGGCTCCACGGAGACATCACAAAAGTGGCAAACATGTTAGGGATGAGCCAACTACCCTCACAGAATTGCAGGCCTACCCTCTTGCCATGTCATGTTTCCAGCATCTATCATGTTTTGAGTTTTGTCAAAGGGTGGCTAATGTTAGAGTTCATCATGAGTTGGCCCATCTTTTTGTGCTTCACCTACATGGAGGTCACTCTATATTGGTCGGGTTCACTTTCACACTGACACCCAAAATAGTCTCATTAGCAATCGACATACCGAATGTTGGTGAACAGTGGCACAAATAGAAGGTTGATCAGCAACATTATGAGCCTTACATTAAGGCCAGTTTCTTGAGGTAGCTCTAAAGAGTTTTTCCATTCAAATATTTGAAAGATGAATATGCTCCACTCATGAAATTGATCATGAAGTATTTCAGCTGTGAGGGGAGGTTCTCTCGTCTATATGCCTATCACATCAAGTTGCTCATGCACTTTACCAGGGTATGGATGATGAACATCCCATATTTCATTTGCAGGAACATAGAGAGGATGAACACATTCATGCAGCATAAGACCCCTCAGCAGCAACTTAACAGTGTTTATCATTTTGCTCTTATTAAGATTTTGGTAGATCATCAACTGGGATTGTAGGGCATTGCTTGGGAGGACTTCATGTCCCATGACCTCTTCAGCACTTCACAAGTATTATCAAAGGTTGAACATGAGATAGGTGGTCCTTCTCATCAGTATGAGCACCATGAGACCACTACTATGCCAGTATTCATCACCTATCAGAGAGGCAGTAGGCATTTGTTTGTAGCAACAAAGAGAGTGTTATCTCCACCTGGGGTGGAAGGGGCCTCGCTTCTGACATCGGCAATGTAGGTACAGGACAAGGGCAAGAGGCCCATGCATGACGAGGGGCCATCAAGTGAACAAGAAGCTGACTTCATCCTCATTCATGATGATGATGCAGATGTGGAGAGTGTCAAACTTAGGAGGACCATCCAGGAGCAGAAAATGGAGATCCAAGACTTGTCACTCAATTTAGAGAGGCCCAAATGGATTATCAGGTATTTGGAGCAGAGGAACAAATAGCTTGAGAACTAGCATGAGATCATGGAGCTGCAAAACATCCGTGAGAATCGCCAAGCTGCCCAACATAGGAGGATTGAGTTCACTCCCTTAGAGCAAGAGATTAAGAATGACCGAGAGTCTTGGCTCGAGCACATCAAAATCCTCCTTGAGAGACTGCTAGAGAAGGCTGATAGGGACAAAACCATACTGAGGCGGATGGTCTATCACTATAGGGCACGGAACATGAGTTCAAAGGCTCGGATAAGGAGTTTGAAGGCAAAATTGAGCAAGGTGACAAAGAGGAAAAAGAGGAAAAAAGAGAAAGATCGGCTTCAAATATTGGCTGAAGCCTCTGTGGCCCAGCATAATACCTCATAGACGATCTCCAGCCCAAATTTCAAAAAATTTGGGAAAATTTTGGTCACATGACAAATTTTTGGGCACAACACAGGTTTTTTCTCCCTGTGTGTTGCGCCAGTGGCGCGACGCTTAGGATTGGGAGCTCCAAATCACAAATGGCTTGCATATTTGGATTCAGCATGAAAAATCATGCCTGATGGTACATGGACAAGAAATGTGGGCATGATTTGAGTCCCTAGGAGGTCAAAAACACTCAAAAAATGGCCTCTCTGCCCCTATTTTGACACACAGGAAGCAGTCTTGGTAGCATGAAGTTTTGGAGGGGAAAATGAGCACCAAATTCAGAAATTCCACTTGGGTTGGAAAGTAGACAGGCCAGGATTTCCAACAAGCACACTTGGGCACAATTTGGACTCCTGCAGGTACCTCAAAACAACCTCCAAACTGTCATGACGCATATAGATTTGGGCACGACGCGTATAGAGAAAAAGGCCAAAATCACTTCCGCTTCACGACATTTCGATTCACGACTTTCTCCAAGTGGGCCTGCTCATCTACACTACACCTTTTTCGACACCTAAGGAAAAATTTAAAGTATTTCCACTAAAGGTAGGATTCTATCCAAGTGGCAAAGGAAGGCGAGCAGTCACCCAAGCCATTTCTCATTTTTGTAATGCTGCACCTATAACTAATGTTTGGATTTCCACTTCCACTTTGTAATGATTCTAAAAACTCCCCAACTCTTGGTTGTTCTATTTCCTCATGGCATAGTCTATTTATTGTATGCAAACCATTTGGAAAGGGTTGGTTGGTTGTAATTTCTGGGAGACTGTGGGAGAGAAACTCAATTCTTCATTGTATATTTTGACAGAGGATTAATGAAAGGCAACGGCTCTGTTTCATGAGATTCATGTGGTTGTGAGTGTAGCAAATGTTTTCTCTTTATGTTTCATATGTATTTCATTATGTTTCATAGTTCATTCATATTCAATTCCAGTGAAATTTTCTAAGTTAGAATAAGGTAGAATTCATGTTTATTGCTCTGCCTGTGGGAAAATTTCACATTATGTGTTCTTCTTCTGTTGAAAAGGATTCATGTGTTTATGCCCTTTTCACCCTCCTAAACAATCTTTCCATTCCGCACTATTTCAAATTTAATTGCTAGACTTTCCGCCTGTCTTGCCTCACGAAGTAATCTGTGCCTTTGCGTTAAATTCTCTGCTCATTGTTGTTCGTTGGTCCCATACATCCCATAAACTCAGTCATTTATACAAAATTGCTTCTTCTATCCATATTTATTTACTAGCCTAAAATCAATATTTCACTGTAAGTCATCTCAGACCATTTCGTTTACTTATTCATTGAGCGTGACTCAGAGAGAGCCCTCTCCTGTTATGGTAGGGCTAGCTACCAGACTGAGCGTGGTTTATGGTTACCCTAAATTTTGCCTTCCTTTAGCCAAAGGCAGATTTAGGTGCAAACAAGTTAAATAACATGTATTTCCAATACAACAAGAATAGTACTACTATATTAACAACATATGCATGAGACCGTGTTGGCTCTGATTTTATTATTATAAGTGAAAGTTGCATGCATACATACACCATTGATGACCACTAGCCCCATTACTCGAAAATTACGGTCAAGAACACTTGCTCCTCCAAATAAGTATACTTGGTCTATGCTATGGAGAAGCCAAGGCTCTTCACAATACTCCCAAGATCTTTCTAATCCTAAGCATAGAAAAAATCTTGGCTCCCAAAAGCCCGTTACATGAGTTATGAGGTTTTATTTATAACAAAAGGGGGTGACTCTTCAATTGCCCTTTGTGACCTTTGGACTATCCTCATGACTTTTCAACTTCTTCACAAAATAACACATTACATTACATGATGGCTTTTCATATACCAATATTGACACTTGGAATTTCACTTATAACATAATTACAAATAATATTAAATTTTCCACTCATACCCATATGAGGAAAAATAGGGTAGAGACAACTTGAAAGCCAAACAAGACACGACACTATGATGTTGGAGCTTGGGAGAAGTATAGCTCATCAACATCCACTTGCTTCTTCTCTGTCACAAAGTGGTGCCAAGATTGGTACTATGTGTTGATGTCCCCAAAGTACTTAATGGTGTCTTGCTGGAAGCAGACTCTAACCTCCATGGAATCTGTGTACACTCACTTGGAACCTATGTTCAACTCGTTCTGAAGCATGAGAAACATTTTTTTAACTTTAACAGTACAACCGATGAACTTCTACATGTTGAGTGCATTTAGGTCCAAGTCTTCTCTAGTGGCCTCCTATCTTAGCTTCTCCAAGTATTCTTTGACCTCTTGCGATACTTGTTTATTGGGTTTATCTTTGGTGAGAGAATTGATTGAAAAAATTGTGTGTGTTCTCACCAATTCTTCTATACTACTATACAACTATAGATATGAGGTTTGTATGCTTCTAGTAAATGAGATGAACTGCTCGTTATTCTAAAGCAACATTTGAACCTTCACTTTCTCCAGCTCTACCTATGGATTCATTTTCTTCACTAAGTCAAGCGGGGACCCTTTGAAAGACATTTTCCATTCTTGCACATAAGTGATGACAACTTGTATGTTTTTGAGGGTTTTAAAAACCCCTTTTCTTTATTGTTGTAAGCCATGCAAATGGACAACGAATTTATGTATGGTGAAAAACCCATCATAGAGCTTCCACATGGTTTCTGCAAGTGTTGATACTTCAACAAAGTATCACTACTCTCATCTCCCCCAATGCGGAAACTACGTTCTACACTGCTACTCAAAGTTTTTCTGTCACTTGGGTGGCATCCTATAAGTTCTTGTCTAGTTGCTCATTCTCGGTCGTCCAATACTAAACATTTGATCTCATTTCTCCTATATAGGCCAAGCTAGCTTCAATAATGGCAGTTCAATGCTTCTTGGTGTTCGAAACTCTCACCCTTTCGCTTAAGAATTTAAGTGATGTGTAATCATCTGGAAAATGATTCCTCTGTGCTTGTACAATCATCTTTTGGAACTCATCAAATGATATATTGTACACATCCATGACCAGATCATCGTCGAGGAGAGCAACATATCCTTACTCATTTAGTGTTGGATCTACTACTAGAGGTGGTGGCGATAGAGGAATGACCTATGGTGCCCTCGACATTAGGTTAACATCTTCATGTTGCAGCTCCTATTCCAACTCCATGTATGCCATTTCAATTAGTTGCTCAATTTGTTGAGAAATCTCCCGATCTTGCATATGTTCACCTTCCTCCTCAACCGTTAGGTGTGCCTATTTTTAGACCTATATCAGTGTTGTTTCCTTTGTTGTTGCAACTTTCCTTTGTTCTTATTCATTCTTCTACTTCTCTTCTTGTTCTCTTCTCCTAAACTCTCGTTCCTCCTTAAAATTCTTCTTTGCTTCTAGCAGATTCAGTTCTACTTCTTGCAATCTCTGCTTTTCTCTCTTCCTCCACTCTGCTCTCTGGATTCGTTGCTTCATCTTTTCTTCCACAGCCAAAGGTTATTTCCTTATAATAGTATCTTATTTCATTTTGTAGCTTTCCTCTCCCTTTGGACTATCAACAATCTTCCTCTTTTCCTTGTCCTGCACATGATTGCTTCCTTCTGTTGTTGTTTCTTTCGAAGTTGTTGCTATCTAAGGAGTAGCATGTGAATTTCTTGGTATATTGACCGGATGATTGAGTCTAGAGGCGCTGTAGGAGTACCTCCAAGGATCCTCCTCTGGCCAATGAAATGCCCCGTCAATCCACAGAAATTAAACTCTCATACAATGGTATTTTCAAATATTGTGGGGATCATACGGATTAAAGTACTTAGTCTTGAATTCGAATTTTAATATCTCCTTAGCCTTAACATCTGTGACTTTCAAGTTATTTATCTCATATAATCTGATCTACAAAGGAAGAGAAAGCCATGGTGCTTTCTTCTTCTCGTGCAGCGCTGCTGACAAACCTCTAGAGAGATGGTATGATACTACTTGCATGATCAATTTTTTAGTGGCATACCTTGGTAAGACATGCAGGGGATTCTCTCCACCAAACACTCTGATGAAGCATTTGGTGAGGCATACCAATCTGTAATGTCTAGTTCACCTCCATTGCTTCTCGGGACATGCAAGGAGGATCCTTTTTAAAGATAAGCTTGTACAACGTGAAGATAAAGTGGTCAGTTAGTCATTCCATTAATCCTCGATAATTGCAGTCTAAAAGAAACTTGCAATATATGTTCATGGTAGTTTCTCATGGTGTCCATGTCAAATTCATGCAAGGGAACTATTGTTGTGCACAAATTCCATCTGTTAAGTATGCAAAAATATAGAACCTTGCTCACTCATCCTTGCATGGATTCTGATCCTGTGCTATATGGGCCTTTAATTGTTGAGCCAACATATCCTACCAATTGAATGACCTCCCATAATTGACCAACTGTTCCAATAAGACTGCCCATGCTTCAAGAAAGGGTGCAATGCTCTCTTGACCATAGATTCTACAAGTGAAGATAATCAAGAGTTGGTAAGCCTTCTTGAGAGAATTTTTCTTGTACACATGGGTGGGTGTTTGTCGAAACTTTGATTTCTCCTTCATTGAGTGCTTGAAATTGTCTCTTGTGTTCACATAGCTATGGGTTGCATAGAAGAGTGAATCCATGCACTCTACTAGCTCGGGAAAGTGATACATCTGCTGAAAATATTATGCCATTAAGATGGAAAGCTTTTGACCAATGCCACTGCTCTATGTCATGGTCTATTCATCTATATGTGAGACAATCCAACTGATGATGTCTACACATAGGAAGAAGGGACGCTTGCATGGAACCTTGTATAACCTAACTACCAAATGCTAAGACAAACATGTTGGTCCTCTAAATTTGCCTCAAAGTCCTTTGAAAAATGGTCATTAATATGTTTCCATTTTAGTGTTGATCCGTTATCTATAAAAAACTGAGTATATCTATACAGTAGAAAATCAAATGATTTCCCCAACACTACTCTCGGTGATTTCCTTTGATGTAGCTCTCTTAGATTGCATGGTAACCGTGACTGTTGGAGAGATGTTCAACAACTATTGTACTTACGGGAAAAAAAGACACTCGTGGCAAGAAAATGTTATTCTAATGCAACAAAAATTAAAAGGAAAGTTCAAGCAACAAACTGAGCACTAGATGGGAAGAATTCAGAAATTTTCTTGAAAGGGGGGACTGGGTGCCTACGAGAACTATGCACTGCACAATTTAGCATGGAGAGAGGCCTAGTAGAGACTACACATTGCGCAATTTGAATGACCAAGCTGAGAGGCTAGCCCTTGGAACTATGTAGTGCATAGTTGGAGCCAGCTTAAACTACGCACTAAGAAATTCTAGAGGCCAAGCCTTTGGCTTGAGCCTCCAGATTGCGTAGTGCTAGTTGTGCAAAGTGAGATCCAACTAAGGGAAATGTTGATCTGCCGAAGGGAAGTGTGAAAAACATGAAGATGTGAGAGATAGTGTGAAGATGAGTGTAGATATGACTAAGTGTAGATGAATGCATGTGAATCAATGAAGCAATTTATCAAATGGAAGGAAAATGAAGTAAGTTAGGAGAGTCGATGCAACAATGACCATTAGTAAAATGAAAATTAAATGCGAAACTTGGGAAAGAAAATCTAAAACATAAAAAAGAAAAAAAAAAACTTATGCAAGTTAAATCAAGTCAAAATGGAAGTAACCATGAAGAGAAACATGTGAAACAAAACTCGTACAAGCCAAACGACAAAAGGTGACAAAAAAAGTGGTAAAAGAAGACAAAAGAAGAAATCACTCGGAAAAGCAATGATGATCGTACCAAAGGTTCCTTGATCTCCTTGAGGATTGTAGAGCTCCAAGATTGAGTGTGAAAATTATCTCTATAAGCATCGATTAAATAAATTTGGACAAATTAGGGTTTATGGAGTGCATGCCTAAAATCAAGGAAAAAGTGACACTTGGTGAAAGTTTCTAGAAATAGTGCAAGTGCCTCCTTCGGGATATTAAAAATAGATCTATATTTTTTAGGGATGCTTTTTTATTTTTTCTTCTTTTGGGGAAACTTACCATGGACATGACCAGGAAAGACTGCATAGTTCTAGGGAACTCAGAAACTTTTTAGCTCAATGCACTGCACAATTTCTGAGCTCAGTAAGGGTTGTGCAATTTATGGGCTAAGTGTTGGGTTACCTCCTCATGACTGCACAATTTCTGAGCTTATGAATGTACAATTCCCATCATCAAGGTTACTTTCCCTCAAGTATTGTGCCGTTTTTGGAGGCAAGCCGAGAACTACTATAAGACCAATTTGGGAGATCAGTTTGTGACTTAAAAAATCAAGGAAGTAAACAAACACAAGAAGAAATGAAAATATAAGTCTCAATCAAAGCATGAATGCCTAGATAAATGTGATATGAGTTCTTGTGGTTAGGAAAGAAGGCTCCAAAATTGAAGCATAGGCAAAATTTTGGAGGGTGGTTGTAGCCGCTACAACAAGTGTTTTCAAAGGAATTTGATGCAGTGGCGTTTAAGGACATCATTAGACACTTGCATCCATCCTTCAACATTGTGTTCAAAATGAAAGACATATCTAAAAGATTCAAGACTCTAGAATATGATTCAATTACTAATATGGTAACCACCATAAAAGAAACCAGATATTATAGGTGCCCTTTAACTAAATAATGGATCTTGATCTCACAGTATATAATTTTAGCTTAGTAATGATATTAGAAATAGTTGAAGAATCCTAAATATCTGGTAGTGTCTACCTCCACCTAGTGGACAACATCAATATCTACAATATTGATGCAACAAACACCTCAGGAATCCACACATTCCTCTGCTAAGTCACCTACGGAATTTGAACAACAAGAAGAGTGAGCTAAATTAGTGGGACCCACCTTGACAGCTAGAGGTCCACATAAGAAGTTAGTTACAAACTTCCAGTTGTCCATTGTAAAATTTCTAGCGGTTTTCAATTTCCACAAGTAGTTTAGGGTTAGGTCCTAGGATGTTGTGCCTTATAAATAGGCCGTATTTCGATGTAGAAAAGGAGGAAAAATTATTGTATGGAAACTATATCAGTTTTTCTTTATATATGCTAGGCTTGTAATATAGAACTAGGATTAGAGTTGGGATTATACAATACATGGCGGGCTTTCAATACTTTCTCTTGTAATCATGAAATTTTGTTGTAGCTTTAATTTATAATTTCAATTCAATACAAATGAAGTTGTTCATGGTAATTTTTTATGGTACATCTTGTTGTCTGATGCATGATTTATGTTGTATATAATTAGAGGAATTAAATTAATATGTTTTTCATCTTAGTTATATGATAAAAATTAGGATTTTATGAATTATTAATTCTTCTTATGAAATGTCACATGGGTTTCAAATTTTAAATGAAAAATTACTTTATGTATCAATTAAATGATTGAGTTCTTAAGTTCCATGTCATTATTCTTGTCATATCATTCATTTTCTCAAATTTCCACCATACCCATAATTTGTATGTTACACTCTAAGTGTATGAATTCCTCACCCTCAAAATAGGTGAAAGAAGCAAACCTAGTAGTCTCTTTCAAGGGTTCCAAGTGTTTGTAACATAACTCTTGAAGAAATAGATGAAGAAAAATGAAAAATTGAGAAAACCAAATTGAAAAATCTTTAAAAATGAAATCTTATACGTTTCCAAATTCTACACCATTTACACAACACAATGTGACTCTAGGGCCCCAACATAGGGGACTATCCCCCCCCCCCCCCCCCACCACACATCATTCTAGTCATGCAAGGAATATAACACATACCTAATATTCTCCCACTTGTTGTTTTATTTGCACACAAAGTGCTGCATGAGTACAAAGTCGCTGGTTCAAGGTTGCAATGCCCATTGTTTCTCTACATGAAGAAAAATTCTTAATGGTCACAAAAATTTTCAATGCATCTGCAACATTCTTCAAAGTGTCTAGCTTTACCAGCACTGTAGGTTTTAACCCCATACAGAAATTACCTGCATACGATTTCTAAACCACAAAAAATAAATGATGTGAAAGCATAACACATAAAACACTTATACATAGAGATTTTCTCCTAGATCCCAAAAACAGGACTACCGGCTTGATTTTTCATTATGTTCCTTTCAATGTTACAATACATATTTATACATGCCGAAGCATCCAATACCATGGACCAAAAACCATTGCATCCAAAACCATGGACCAAAAACCATCACATCCAAAACCATGGACCAAAAACCATCACATCCAAAGCCATGTGCGAAAATCATACACAAAACCATAGGTAGGTCCGCCCAACCTAACATAAGGTCCAAAACCAAAATTTTCCTGGCGCTGCCCCGGACCCCATAGAGTGGGGTTACGTGCACTCTTCAAACCCCATGTGACTCCCCCTAGTATGAAATCGGTGCGACGAAGGGGGGAATTTGCCCCCTTCTAACCCCTCAGTTAACTATGTGGGCTAGTCATGGAAAGAATATAACACAACCCAAAATTATCCCACTTGTTGTTTTCTTTCAACAAGGGGCCACAAGAGAGCTTAGTTATTTATCTAGCCCTACAACGTCCATTGTTTCTCTACACCAAGAGAACTTCTCAAATATCACAGATTTTGTCAATGCATCTGCAATATTCTTCAAAGTGTCCACCTTTACCAATAACACCTTTTTGTCTTCTATCATATCCCTCACAAAGTGATACTAAACATCAATGTGCTTTGTCTTTGAATGATATGCAGGGTTCTTTTCCAAGAAAATTGCACTTTGGCTATCACAGTCTATCCGTATAGCTCCCTATACTAAACACATATTTGAACACAATCTATGCAACCAAAATGCTTCCTTGCTTGCATGAGAGGCTGCCATGTATTCTACCTCTATAGTTGATAGTGCCACTACAGATTGTTTCTTACTCATCCAACTAACTGCACCTCCAAATAAGTTAAACACATACCCTCTTGTAGATCTTATTTGATCCAAATTTCCAACCCAGTCTGCATCAACAAAGCCACGAATATCCAACACTTGGTCCAATCCTGGTCTTCCTTGGTAGTAAAAACCATAATCACTAGTGCCATACAAATAAAAGTAGCAATAGATAAAAGTAATCTAATAGAAGTCACCTTGGCAATAGGAGAAAAAATATCACCAAAATCAATTCCCGGCACCTGGGAATAATCTTTTGCTACCAACTGAGCTTTGTATTTCTCCACCTTTCCTTCTACATTTGTCTTCTTCTTGAACACCCATTTTTTGCCAATGGGTCTCCTTCCAGTCAAAAACTCCACTAGATCCCAAGCCTCATTTTTATCGAAAGATGCCATTTCATCAACCATGGCCTCTTTCTAGAGTTTTTCATGCTCTGAATCTACTTCTTCCTTCATAGTTTTGGGATCATCATCAATAATGGATAAAGAAAAATTTGAACAGAAATCAGATGGAGTATACCTTTCTGGCTGCCTTCTTTCTCGAACTGATCTTCTCACACCCGGAGTTTGTGGCTTGTCATTTTTTGATTCCTCCTCTGCTGTAGAGTTTGATTCTTCCTCCTTTATATCAAACTCTATCTTCTCAGGTTCCTTTGGTTGGACTTCATGTTTAATAACATATTTCACCACTATGAACATCACATCTCGGCTATACACAACCTTCCTTGTTATTTGGTTCCAAAGCTTATAACCCTTTAAACCATCCTTATACCCAATAAATATGCACTTTTTAGATTTACTATCCAACTTGGTTCGTTTCTCCTTTGGAACATGTACATATGCATCACATCCAAATACCCTCAGATGTGAAAGAGAGGGTTTCTTACTAGCCCATACCTCTTGTGGAGTCTTATCCTTCAACGCTGATGAAGGTGATCTGTTGACCAGCTAACATGTTGTCTCCACCACCTCTGCCTAGAATTCCTATCCTAACCCATCACCACTGAGCATGCTCCTTGCCCTTTCCATCAAATTCATGTTCATTCTTTATGCAACTCCATTTTGTTGAGGTTTATATGGAGTAGTCTTCTGTCGTGCTATACCACTTTTTACAAAATTCTTCAAATTCCTTACTGTAAAACTCTCCACTGTTATTTGTCATCAACACCTTTATATTCTTCTATGTCTAGTTTTCCACTAGAGCCTTAAATTATTTAAAGCTATCAAATACTTCAGATTTCTTCTTAAGGAAATATATCCATGTATTCCTTTAGAAGAAATCTATAAATGATACATAGTACATAGACTTACCCAATTATGGAACCTTGACAAGTCCAAACACATCATTGTGCACAAGCTCTAATATTTGTTTTTCCCTCTTACCACCAGAGCAGAAACTCACCCAATTCTGCTTCCCATACACACAATTTTTATATAAATCAAAATCCAGAGAGTTATTATTCATACCTTCTACCATACCTTCACCATGAAGTATTCGAAGGCCCTTCTCTTCAATATGTCCAAGCCTTTGATGCCACAGCATGGTCTTCTCTCTAGAGACCACTAGATTTTTTGCTCCACTTTCAGGAATGACATAAATATTGCACCCATCAACAATAGTTCTACCTTGTAACTTGTATAGAGTTCCAATTCGAACTCCCTGCATCAATACCAGTGCTCCCTAAACCATCTTGTAGGTATCCTTCTTGAACATTGTTTTTACACCTGCATCATCCAGCTTGCTTACAGAAATCAAATTTCTCGCCAATGCAAGAATATGTAGCACACTCAGAAATGTTCTAATGCTTCCACCTTGCAACTTCAACTTTAGTTTTCCGCAACCAATGATTCTATCCTTCTTATGATCCCCTAAGAAGACATCACCACCATCGTATTTCTCATATTCACCGAACCACTCTCTATGGGGAGTGAAGTGAAAGGATTCACCTGAGTCAATCAACCATGCGTCATGATCTACATGTGTACTTGAATAAGCCAAGTACACATCCCCACCTTCATCTAAGGTGGTTTTTACCTCTGCAGAAGGAGCATCATCAAATCCCTTTCCTTTGTTAGGAGCTTTAGATTTACACTCCCTTTTGTAGTGCCCTTCCTTTCCTTATTTCCAATACACCACCTTTATAGGTTTTCCTAGGGATTTAGATCTCCCTCTAGATTTAGATCTCCCACTCGATGACTTATTTTCGTTTCTGTTCTGGGACTATCGTCGTACAGATAAGGCATCACCATTCTGGCTCTCCATATTTTTCTATCTCATCTCCTCCGTCAGCAAGGATGAGACTATTTCATCAAACTGCAAGGAAGTTGCATTGCTACATATTGCAATAACCAGACTATCCCATGAATTTGGTAGAGAACAAAAAAAACTAATGCACTTATCTCTATCTGAAATTTTGATATCAACAGATGATAACTGACTTACCACAGTATTAAATGCATTCAGATGCTTTGTCACCGAGTCTCCATCTTGCATCCTTAGGTTATACAACTTTTTTTGTAGGAACAATTTATTCACAAGAGACTTAGATTGGTACAAATTCCCTAACTTGTCCCAGAAATCCTTCGCTATTGCTTCCCCTGATACGTTCAACAATACTGAATCTGAGACACACAATCGTATTGTGCTCTTTGCCTTCCGATTGAACTTCTTCCATACTTCATTGGACACTTTCATTGGTTTAGTACCTGAATCTACCATGATCCACTGATCTTTATCCACCAACAGATCCTCCATCTTGAGTTTCCATAACTCAAAACTCTGACCATTAAATTTCTTGATCTTTATCTTTCCACCACTTGCCATATTCTTTCACCACCAGAATCGATCTTGCAGATCTCCCACTGAACAGGTTCTACCATAGGCCCGAGTGAAAGCCCTCAGCAACAAAGGCATCCCCTTGAAGCTAAAACAAATTTGATACCAAATGTAGGGTTTAACCCCATAGAGAAATTACCTGCATATGATTTCTAAACCACAGAAAATAAATGATGTGAGAGCATAACACATAGACACAGAGATTTTCCCCTGGATCCCAAATCGGGACTACCAACTTGATGTTTCATTATATTCCCTTCAATGTTACAATGCATATTTATACATGCTGAAGCATCCAATACCATGGACTGAAAACCATTGTGTCCAAAACCATGGATCGAAAACCATCGTGTCCAAAACCATGTGCGAAAATCATGCACAAAACAATAGGTAGGTCTGCC
The DNA here is from genome assembly GCA_000404065.3 of Pinus taeda. Taxonomy (NCBI): domain Eukaryota; kingdom Viridiplantae; phylum Streptophyta; class Pinopsida; order Pinales; family Pinaceae; genus Pinus; species Pinus taeda. Next base: position 109,071 of record APFE031011399.1, read on the forward strand.
CAACCTAACATAGGGTCCAAAACCAAAATTTTCCAGGGCACTGCCCCGGACCCCATAGAGTGGGGTTACCTACACCCCTCAAACCCCCTATGACTCCCCCCACTATGCAATCGACGCAACGAAGGGGGGACTTCGCCCCCTTTATAACCCCCCAGTTAGCTACGTGGGCTAGTCGTGGAAAGAATATAACACAACCCAACAAGCACCACCTTTTTGTCTTTAACCATATCACTCACGAGGTGATACTAAACATCTATATGATTTTCCTTCAAAGATAAATATGGTTTGTTGTGAATAAAATTGCAGTTTGGTTGTCATAATCTATCCTTATAACTTGATGTACCAACCCCATACCTAAACACATTATCTATGACAAAACTAATTTCTTTCTTGCATGAGTGGTTGCCATGTATTCAACCTGTATAATTGAAATTTCTACTACATACCGTCTCTTTCCTATCCAACTAATTGCTCCTCCAAATAGGTTAAACATGTACCCATTTGTAGACCTTTTGTGATCCAAATCTATAGCCTAGTATGTATCAACAAAGCCTCATATGTCCAACACTCTCTCCAAGTCTGGTGTTCCTTGGTAGCACACACCATAAGCACTAGTGCCACAGCGATGCCTAAAAACCCACTTTGTTGTTGTCTAATGATCCTTCCTTGGTTTTGACATAAACCTCCTCAATACTACCACTACACGTCCAATGTTTGGTGTGGCAAAGACCATTTAATACATCAAACTTCCAATTGCACTTGTATATGGAACATGGGACATGTCTTCTTCCTCTTCCTGTATCTCAAAACACTATTTTGAAAATAAATTTATACCTATAGGAATATGAATCTTGACTGAAATATTAAACCTACACAATATTTTCTTGACATACTTTGTCTAATTTAACCAAAGTTTCCTCTTTTCACAATCTCTTTTAATTTCCATGCCCAAAATAAAGTTTGGAATAGTGATATCCTTCATGTTGAATTTAGAGGACAATTGGGTCTTCACAAGTAGATAATTTCTTAGTCATTTCCTATCAACATCATATAATCCACATATAATACCAAATAAATAATAGGATCACCAAATAATTTAAAATACACATAGTGATCCGCTTTGATCCTTGTGAAGCCAAGTTCCTATATATATGTAGTAATTTTTTGATACCACATCCTTGGTGATAGATTTAACCCATACATAGACATTTTTTATTTGCATACTCATTCATTCATACCCTTCACTACAAATACTTCCATGATCTAGGTAGATATTGGTGGCCACCAACCTATTTTACTTGGACCGCCACCATTGTTTCTTTTTAGTTTCCCTAATTGTAGCAAAACTTACTATTTTTTGTAGCTTTTTGGGTCCTAAACTTCTGGAGTCATTTTGAGGGACTAAAAGACATTTTTAGGGAAAACAAAGAGATTGGAAAATTACCAAACCATTTTGCAAGTTTTTATTGGCCTGCCCTTTGAGATCATCAAAACAAGGTATTATGATAGCCAAATGGAGATTGTATGGCAAATTTACGACCTTAGGAAGTTGATGTACCAATTTACCCAAACAGGGCCATAATTTTTCCACTTCATCTCGTAGGGTTAGTTTTTTGGATGTTTAGGGTTTTCCATTTTTTCTCAATAATAAATAGGCCTTTGAGCCTCATTGTAACATAGTTCAAAAGGATGTAGCTGCCACCTCTCTTCTAAGAGGTAATATACCATCCTCTGAGCTAGTTTATTTCCATTTATGTATGTAAGAATATTTCAGTTCTTTGATATTAATGAAATGAAGTCTTCTTTTTGCTGCATCTCTTTTTTTATGTGTGTATCTATATTTTTTTTCATTCTTGCATAAGTCTGGATCACTATTGTTAGAGTGGTATTCTCTTTCTCAATTTTTCTTTTCATGTCACCAACAAGGTCAGGGTATAAAGAGTTAGGGCTCGAACTAGTTGAACCTTTGCAAGACCTGCCTCACAAACACTAATGGCCTCCAACGGTGGAAGAAAATAATCATGAGGGAACAAGATTTCTTTTCAAAATATTGCTTAAGGAAGTTGTTGAATGACAAATGAACATGCTGATTGATAACTTTGCCAAGATGCTTCGACAACTACCCACAGCTAACGCATCTACATCAAACAACCACTCTCGAGCTGCCACTCATTTTAAGGTAAAGTTAACTTTGACATTCAAATATTTGAAGGATAGATAGATGTAGGTGTCATAGATAGATGGTTAAATTTTTGGAAGGATATTTTTCAGTTCATGACTTTTCAAATCGGGAAGATATTACTTTTGCACTCCTCAAAGCCGCACCACATGTTAATGCTTGGTGGTAGAACTACTACGAACAAAAGGACAAAAGGGAATCCTCATTGTTTTCAACTGCTCCCACTTGGAATTCTTTCTAAGGCGCCATCAAGGAACAATATTACCCTGTTAGATGCTATGAAGATAAATACATAAAGTGGACCATGCTATGGGACGGAAGTGACCAAGATGTGCCAAAGTTCACAAATGTATTCCATACCCTTCACACGAAGCTAGGTATCAAGGATTCTAAGTGGAATTTGGTACTCAATTATTGCAGATATCTATGCAAGTACATCTAGGATGAGATGGATTTCTTGGACATCTCCTCGCTTAGCACCACCTATTGATACATTGTCAAGATCGAGTAGAAACCTAAACAAAAGAAGCGAGACTTCAGATATGTGAATTTAAAGCAAGTGAAAAGCACCCCCAAACCGCAGAACAAAGGACAAATCCAAGGTGAGGTAACATAGGACAACCCACCAAAGATGCAAGAAAATAACACCACCACGAAGACAAGAAGGACATAAGGAAATGGTGATAGTTCCATAAGAGCCCCACTCACAACATAAGTGAGTGCTGAGCGGGGAACTCATTGGTGGCCGAGCTGAAGGCTTCTGAATCAAATGCATATCTAACTCTGAGTCAAAAACCAACAAGGGGAATGACAAAGGGAAGTAGATTATCAATGTAGAGCCTAGTGCCACTATTTCCACCACCAAGATCTAGAAGGATGAGCCTGAAGATCTAGAGGAGGGGGAGGGACTCTTCCACTCACAGATGTGGGTGAAGGGTTATCCGCTATAGTTCATTGTCAAAAGTGGGAGGCAAAAGAACCTCATTTTAGCAGAGGTCATGGGTCTACTAACAACACCAGACCAGTAGCCATACACGATTAGGTGGATTCGCCAAGGGCGAGATCTCTGCGTCAGCCAATAATCTCATCTTCCATACAACATCAAGCCATTCACATATGAGGTATTGTGTGATATATCTCCTCTTGAAGTTTGTGATGTTTTATTAGGCCAACCATACTAGTGGAAGTGCCATGCTGTGTATGAATCTATCCCTTGCACTGTCATTATTACTTTGAGAAATAAGGTGTACATGATACTCGAGGTAGCACTACCTACCATTGTTTCTTTGATCACTATGAAGCAATGTAGTAACATCATTTCCCAGACTGAGACTTTTTTTTCCTTATGATTCATTGTCAAGGCAGGAAGAATATTATGGCCATGGCCTCCACACAAGGCTCATCTACGTGGTAGCAACAGATGGACAAGGTTGTAGAGGAGTATAGGAAAATTTTCATCTCACCCACAAGGGTACCTCTACACTATCAGGTCAGGCACTACATCAATCTAACCCTAGGTGTGCCACTACCTAATGGACTGATCTATCGAGGCTCTGTTCCAAAGAATGATGAAATCAAGTAGCAGATTCAGATGTTGTTGTAGAAAGGGAAAATTAGGCCATGTTCATAGCCCTATGGGGGCTCGATCATGTTGGTACAGATGAAGGAAGGGACCTAGAGACAATATATTGACTATCGGGCACTGAACAAGATCACTATTTAGAATAGGTATCCAATCTCATAGATTGATGACCTTATGGACTAGTTCAAGAGGGCCAAATATTTCAGCAAGATTGACTTGAAGTCTAGTTGTCACCAGGTATCGATCGAACCCTCTGATGTGTGGAAGACTGCCTTCAAATCCAAGGAGGGCCTTTTTGAATGGTTGGCCATGCCTTTTGGGTTGACGAATGGCCCTGCAAACTTCATGAGGCTGATGGAATACATATTGTGACCCTTCACCAACTCATTCATGGTTTTGGATGACATTTTGATCTTTAGCTAGAGTTCATAAAAACACCTCCACCATATTTGACAGGTCCTCCAAACCCTACAACAACACAAGTTGTGTGCCAATTCGGAGATATTCACTTTTGGTATGACCCAAGTTCAATGTCTAGGGCACATCATTGATGAGTGGGGTGTGCATTTGGAACCAGCCAAGATACAAGTCATTTGGGATTGGCCAGCCCCAACCACTCTAATAGACTTCCGCATCTTTCGGGGTCTTGCCAACTTCTATCGCAGGTTCGTGTTGGGGTTCTCTCATATAACTTGGCATTTTCAAGTCACAAAGGGAAGAGAAAAAGCAAAGTTAGTTTGGTATGAATCCCAATAGAAGGCATTTTTCAATACTAAGCATCGTATCTACTCTTCACCAGTGCTCACATTACCATACCTGTAGCAAACCATTTGAGATCAAGACAGATAATTCTAACTATGCTATTGGTGCAGTAGCAAGGGCATCTAGTGGCATATCATAGTGAGACACTTCTAGACATAGTTCAAAGGTATCCCACCTATGAAAAAGATAGGTATTCAATTTTTCATGTCTGTTGACAACAGAAGCATTATATTATGGGGAAGGAAATGGTCATCCACACAAACTACCAACCCCTACAATTCATATAGACACAAGGGAAGTTGTTGAACGATCACCATTAGAAATCATCCACATGGGAAGCACCAACAATGTTGCAGAATACCTCAGTCGACCACCAGTTATGGTGCTCACAACTATGCTCGAATCTTGTGGAATGACATTGCGGCGTGGCTGCATCTTTACAAGAGTGATCTAGAATTCATAAACACATACAAGGTGCTCCTAGAAGGTAATAAAGTTCCAAATTTTCACCTCCAAGATGCATTGTTATGCCACCTAGGACACCTCTACGTTTCTTCAAGTAAGCATGCCAATATGATAGGCGCACTACAGTCGGGTCACTGGACATTTCATGGTAGAGAAAATAGTGGTAGTGTTGCAAAAAAAAATTATTGGCCGAACCTTCAATAGGATGTTGGGAAGTAAATTAAACCTTGCACTCCTTTTGCCATTGCCAAACCAAACATAGAGAAGCAAGCCTATATACTCTTCTTAATTCTAGAGCTCCATAGATTACATGTCAAGCCTTCATTCTACTAAGCATGGCAATGACTGTGTTTTCGTGATCGTCAACATATTCTCTAAGATGGCCATTATGGTGGCCTGCAAGAAGAGTATCACAACAGAAGCCACTACTAAGCTCTTCTTTAAACTAGTGTGGGTACATTTTTTGATCCCACAGTGCATTATCTCAGATCAGGACAACAGGTTCCTAAGTACATTTTGGTCAAGTCCATGGTCAATGTTGGATACCAATCTCACTAAGTCAACAATTTTCCACTCCAAAACTGATGGCCAAATAGAGGTCCTCAACAAGATGCTCATACACATTATGCATTTGTACAACTCGAAGCATCCACACACAAGTGATGAAATCCTCCCCTATGTCCAGCACAACTACAACAAATCTCTCCATAACTCAACTAGCCACTTCCCCATTTAGGTGGGGTTGGGATTCCATCCACTATCTCCTATTGATGTGGCCATACCATTTGCAGCTACCTAGGAAGATTCGGGTCATGTCTAGTCTGAAGCTAACAGTACTAACAACTTCATTGAGCACATTCAACACATCAACCATCAGGTCCATGAAATAGTGGACAGAGCCAATGTTAAGTAAAAGAAACCTCATGATCAACATCAGGTGCTACAACAATTCCAGCTGGGCGACAAAGTTTGGTTTCATTTTTAGAAAGAGTGCCTCACTGGGTGCCACCGCAAGATTCACCCAATATGATATGGGCCTTACACCATCACTAAGGCTATAGGGGACAATGATTTTAAGCTCAAAATTCCATGATTTCTTAGCCTACACTCATTATTCAATGTGGACTACCTTCGACCATACTTTCCATCATTACTGGACACATCATACATCACAAAACATCTCACACCAAGATATCTAAACCCAAACTGTATTGAACATGACACAATTGGTCAGATCATGGACACACAGATAAGAAACACTCACCAGCAAAAGATCCAACAATATCGGGTTGTCAAAGCTAGCCAACGCCTACACAAGGCACTTGGCTCATCATGGACCAAGTTAAGAAAAAGTTTCCCCATCTCATGGAGGCACTCAATGTAACAGGGACCATTGCTTCCTAAGGGGGTAGAACTAATCCAAGTGGATTTTCGTGGATACATTCCTACTCCACTTGGACCCCTATCATTGTTTCTTTTTAGTTTCCTTAATTCTAGCATAACATACTATTTTTGGTACTTTTTTGGGTCTTAAACGTCCAGAGCCATTTTGAGGGACAAAAATATGTTTTTAGGGAAAGCAAAGAGACTAGAAAAGACCCCAACTAAATAACTAGTTTGTTTTCAACCCACTCTTTAACATCTCCGAAACGAGGTATTATGATAGCCAAATGAAGATTGTATGCCAAATTTATGACCCTAGGAAGTTGATCTACCAATTTACAGAAATGGGGCCCACAATTTTGGCACTTCATCTCCTAGGGTTAGGTTTTATGATGGTTAGTGTTTTTTATTATTTATCAATAATAAATAGGCCTTTGGGCCTCATTCTAACATAGTTTAGAGGAACGTAGGTGCCACATCTCTTCTCAGAGATAATCTGCCATCGCATGAACTAGTTTATTTCCATTTTTGTATATAATCATATTTCAGTTCTTTGATATTATTGAAATGAAGTTTCATTTTTGCTGCATCTCTGTGTTTATGTGTACATCTATATTTTGTTGCCTTCTTGCATAAGTCTGGAACCATGGTGTTAGAGCGGTCTGGTCTTTCTATTTTTTATTTGCATGTCCCTAACAAGGTCACGGTATAAGGATTTAGGGCTTGAACTAGTTGAACCTTTGCAAGACCAACATCGCGAACCCTAACCGCCTCCTATGACGGAATAAAAGAAAGACGAGGGGGCAGGAGATGCCTTCAAAATATTTCTTGAGGAAGCCCTCGAGTGACAAAAGAATGTGATAATCAATAACTTTGCCTAGATCTTTCGGTGGCTACCCATAGGGGATGCATCTACATCCAGAAACCACTATGGAGGCACCACTCCTTTTAAGGTGCAAGTTAACTTTGAAATTCCCATATTTGAAGCATAGATAGATGTAGACATTGTAGATAGATGGTTAAATATGTTGGAAGGATATTTTTTAGTTCATGACTTTTCCAACAGGGAAAGGATTACTTTTGTACTCCTAAAAGTCCCCCCACATGTCAAGGATTGGTGGGAAACCTATTGTGAACAAAATGAGAAGGGGTATCCTCACTGTTTTCAGTAACACCCACTTGGAATTATTTCTAACACACCATCAAGGAACAATATTACCCCGTTAGGAGCTATGAATATAAATACATAAATTGGACCATGTTGCAGAAGGGAAGGGACCTAGATGTGCTGGAGTTCACAAATTTTTTCCATGCCCCTCTCACGAAGCTGTGTATCAAGGATTGTGAGCGAAATTTGGCACTCAAGTATCAAGCAGAAACGTAAATAGAAGAAGAATGAATTTGGATCTGCGAATCCGAAGAAATGGAAAGGTGCCCCCAATCCGGAGAAAAAAGGACAAAGCTAAGGTAGGGAAACCTATTACAACCCTCTAAAGTCGCAAGAAAAGAATAACGTCATTAAGAGAAAGAAGGACACAAGGAAATGGTGTGATTTCCATAAGAGACCTACTCACAACACAAGTGAGTGATGATCCAAGCAATCACTGATGGTCGAGCTAACGTTAGGGGAATTTTGAGGTCTAAAATGGGCCTCCTAAGAAAAATGTACAACTAAATTAAACTTTATAAGAACCAATAAGATTCAAGATGATGATTTCAATCATGGGGGATGATTCACCATTTTTGGAGTAAAAAGAAAAAAGATTAAAAAATAATAAAACTACTTTCTTAACTCATATTTTCAACTTATCTTCCTAAGGTTTTACTCAAATTTTGAGTAAGAGTACTTGTTAGATGAAATATTTATTTCCTCATCCAAGAAGTACCCATGTTGCATACTTCGATGGACTCTTCTACACGAAAAATGATCAACACATAAAACAACATGATTGCAATCACGTTTTTTATGTATTTCTCATTTTTTGTGCAAGAGGGTCCATCGAAAGTATGCAACATGGGTACTCCTTGGATGAGGAAATTTTTTTTGCATCCAATGAGTGTTGCCTCTCAAAATTTTAGTAAACCCATAAGAAGATAAGTTGAAAAAATATTTTTTATTTTTCCCCTCTAATATTTGATGATGTAATCTAATATTATTTTATTATTTCCACTATTACTTTATAATTTCCTTAGGAGGTACATTTTATACCTCAAAATTCCCCTAATGAGGCTTTTGAATCAGATGCATTTTCTTACTCTAAGTCACAAATTGACAAGGGGAATGACAAAGGGAAGAAGAGTATCAACGCAGAGCCTAGTGCCATCATTACCACCACTAAGACCTAGAAGGATGAGCCTGAAGATCCAGACAAGGGGGAGAGACTCTTCCACTCATAGAAGTGAGTGAAGGGTTCTCTACTACAGTTCATTGTCAACAACGAGAACCAAAAGAAACCAATTTCAGTAGAGGTCATGAAGCAGTTGGGCCTACCAACCACACCACACACACAAACGTACACCATTGGGTGGCTTCACCAAGGGTGATATATTCGATTCAGCAAAAAGTGGTGCCTTCCCTACATCATCAAGATTTTCATAGATGAGGTATTGTGTGATTTTGTAGAATGGTTGCCATAAAAAATGGTCTACATACCTGTAATTGTTCCATTTGAACATTAAGTACATGAAGGTAAGCACCAACAATGTTGCAGATTGCCTCAGCCAACCACCAGTCATGGTGATGAACACTATGCTCGATTCTTGTGGGCATGAGACAACAAGGTGGCTTCATATTTACAAGAATGATCCAGAATTCGACAACACATACCATATTCTCCTGGAAGGTAAGACAGTTCCAAATTTTCACCTCCACGATGCATTATTATGCCACTTGCGGCACCTGTGTGTTCCTTCAAGTGAGTGTGTTAAGATGATTTGGGAGGTGCACTATAGTTGAATCAGTAGAAACTTCGGGGTAGAGAAAATAGTGGCAATGTTGCAGAAATATTTTTTTTGGCCGAACCTTTGAAATGATGTTCAGAAGTACAATAGATTTTGCACTACCTATGCCATTTCCAAACTCAACATCAAGAGGAAACGGCTATATACCTGTCTTCCTACTCCTAGTCGACCTTGGGAATCCATCTCCATGGATTACATGTCTAGCCCTCCTTCTACTAAGCATGCCAACAACTGTGTTTTCATGATCGTTGACAAATTATCTAAGATGGTCATCATGGAACTTTGCAAGAAGAGTATCAGAACAAAAGCCATTGCTAAGCTCTTCTTTGAATGAGTGTGGGTAAATTTTGGGATCCCATAGTGCGTTATCTTAGATCAGAATATTAGGTTCCTATGTAAATTTTGGTCAAGTCTCTTGTTAATGTTGGATACCAAAATCACGAAATCCACAACTTCCCAACCCCAAACTAATGGCCAAAAAAAGGTCGTCAAAAGGATGATCGTACACATTCTGTGTATGTACAACTCAAAGCATCCGGCAGGTCCATGACATATTGGACTAAACCAATGCTAAGTACAAGTAGTGTCATGATCAAAATCACATGCCACACAAGTTTCAGGTGGGCGAAAAAGTATCGTTACATTTGCAGAAGGAGTGCCTCGCTAGTCCCCACTGTAAGCTTCGCCCGCTCTGATATGGGATTTACACCATGACTAAGGCTCTATGGGACAATGATTCTGAGCTTAGCATTCCATAATTCCTTGGTCTACACCATGTATTCAATGTGGACTACCTTAGACCATACTTTCCACCAATAATGGACACATCAGACATTGCAAAAGAAATCAAACCAATAGAGTTAAACCCAGACTGCATGCAACATGCCACAACTGATCGGATCATGAACAAGTAGATCATGAAAACTCACTAGTAGAAGATCCAATTGTATGGGGTTGTCAAGGATGGCCAACTCCTACACCAAGGAAATTAGCTCACTAGGGATCAAGTTCAGCAAAACTTTCCCCATATCATGGAGGCACTCAAGGCAATGGGAACAATTGCTTCCTAAGGTGGGAGGACTAATCCAGGTGGATATTAGTGGTCACCTGCCTACTCCACTTGGACCCCCACCATTGTTTATTTTCAGTTTCCTTAATTGTAGCACAACTTACAATTTTTGGTAATTTTTTGGGTCCTAAAGTTTAGGATCCATTTTGAGGGACTAAAAGGCGTTTCTAGGGAGAACAAAGAGACTACAATAGCCCAATTTCTTTTTCTAGTTAACGTTCGAAAACAGAGAGACTGCAATAGGCTACTTTTTTTTTTTCTAATTAATGTTTGACCACCTCTTCTAGATCTCTGAAACGAGGTATTATGATAGCCAAACAAAGATCATATGCCAAAGTTACAACCCCATGAACTTGATGTACCAATATACCCAAATGGGGCCCATAGTTTTGGCACTTTATCTCTTAGGGTTAGGTTTTTGGATGTTTAGGGCTTTTCAAATTTTCTCAATAATAAATAGGAATTTGAGCCTCACTATAACATATTTAAGAGGCATGTAGCCACCACATGTCTTCTTAGAGATAAGCTTCCATCAGCCAAGCTAGTTTATTTCCATTTCTATATGTAAGCACATTTCAGTTCTTTGATATTAATGAAATGAAGTTTTATTTTGGATGCATCTCTATGTTTATGTGTATATCTATATTTTGTTCCATTCCTCCATAAGTTCAGATAAGTGGTTTCAGGGTGGTCCCCTCTTTTTCTACTTTTCTTTACATGTCCCCAACAAGGTCAGGGTATAAGGAGTTAGGGCTCAAACTGGTTGTACCTTTGGAAGACTAGCCTCGTAACTCCAACGACCTCCCATGGCAGAAGAAAAGAAAGACAAGGGCATAGGATATCCTTTCAAAATATTTCTCAAGGAAGCCCTTAATCGAAAAAGGTATACGATGATGGATAACATTACCCATATCCTTTGGCGACTACCCACGCGACACATCTTCATCTAGCAACCACTCTTGAGGTGCCACTCCTTGTAAGGTACAAGTTAATTTTCACATTCCCATATTTGAAGGACTAATAGATGGAGACATGGTAGATAGATGGTTAAATATGTTAGAAGGATATTTTTCAGTTCATGAATTTTACAATCGGGAAAATATTATTTTTTCACTCCTCAAAACTGCTCCACACATCAAGGAATTGTGGGAAACCTACTATGAAAAAATGATGAGAGGGAATCCTCACTATTTTCAGCCACACCCACTTGGAATTTTTTTTGAGATGCTATCAAAGAATAATATTACCCTACCAAGAGCTATAAAGATAAATACATAAATTGGACCACACTGTGTCAAGGAAGGGACCAAGATGTGCCGACATTCACAAGTGTTTCTCATACCCTCCACACAACACTGAGCATCAAGGATTATGAGCAGAATTTGGTACTCAAGTACCATAATTATCTACACAAGTACATCTAGGACGAGATGGAGTTCCTAGACATCTCCTCGCTTGGTTTCACCTATTGATACATTGTCAAGATCAAGTAGAAACTTAAATAGAAGAAGCGAGACTTTGGATTTGTGAATCCGAAGTGAGGGAAAGGCACCCCCAAACTACATAACAAAGAACAAAAGTAAAGGCGGGGTGACCCAACAATTCATCGAAGCTGCAAGAAAATAAAAACACCACCAAGACAAAGAAGGACACAGGGATATGGTGTGAGTTCCATAAGATCCCTAGTCACAACACAAGTGAGTGTTGAGGTAAGTAGTTACTGATGGTCGAGATGAAGGCTTCTGAATGAGATGCATGTTCTAGCTCAAAGTCACAAACTGACAATAGGAATGACAAAGGGAATTAGATTATCGATGCAGAGCCTAGTGCCACCATTTCCACCACCAAGATCCAAAAGGATGAGCCCAAAGATCTAGAGGAGGGGGAGAAACTCTTCCACTCACATATGTGGGTGAAGGGTTCTCCGTTGTGGTTCATTGACGATATTTGGAGCCAAAAGAAACTTATTTACGAAGAGGTCATGAAACGATTGGGCCTGCTAACCTCACCACACCTGCATCCATACACCATCGTGTGGCTTCACCAACGGTGATATCTCCATGTCAGCCAACAATGTCACCTTCCCTACAACATCAATCCCTTCACAGGTGAGGCATTTTGTGATGTTATTCCTCTTTAATTTTGTGATGTTTTATTAGGCCAAACATACTTGTGGAAGTGCCATATTGTTTATGAGTCTAGGCCTCACACTATTATTATTACTTTGGGCAATAAGTTGTATAGGATACCAGAGGTAGCACCACCTACCGATGTTTCCTTGATCACTGTGCAACAATGTAGTAAGTGTTAGGTTCCTATACCAATAGGAGTCATAATTTTTGAATGGCTAAGATTAAACCTGTAATATGTACATACTTTTTCTTTCTGCAAAGGTTTTCCATATTCAAAAAATTAAAAAATATAAAGAGGGTATGTCCTAAAAGAAAAATCAAAGGACAAAAAGAATAAAAAAGGTCAAAAAAGATGAAAAAATGAACCCCAAGAAAAGAAAATACCATGAAAGTGTGCAAGTCAAGATGCCACTCCTAGTTACTTTTGATGTAGAATAAATGATTGTGTGCAACTTGTTATCTTTGCCACACTCCATGATAGTCAAAACGTTTAAACTTGACTATTTCATGTTTTCAATTTTATGCTTATAGATATAAAATGAAATCTAACCAAATTGTTTAATCTTGGCAGATAATTAGATTAGGTAGAATAAACAAAAGGAGCTCAACTATTTAATCTAAGCCCTTGGATGTAATAAGGTTAGACTTAGTTAGATTACTATTGTAAAAGAAAAGAAAATGTTTTGATAGATGTTTGCCAACTTAAGTGCACCATAACAAAGAGAAGTAAAAATGGTAGGATGAGTAGGTAGGTAAGTAGAAGAAAGGTTGTAGAATTGTGATGATTGTTAGATAAAAACATACTGATCACCTTCATCATCAAAGTTCTAAGTATGGATGAAAATTGGACATTCATTACACCTTTCACTTAATTAATTTCCAATAAAAAGCCTTATGTACCCAAAATCTTAAGTCAAAGGGACTCAAAGCATTTCTCTAACTTCTGGAGGGACCGAACCCTCGACCTAATGATTTACAGGTTCTAAGTACTAAAAACCCCCTCATAAACATTCACCCCCTTCAATTCCCTCATATTCCCTCATATTCCCAAACAAATCCCTTTTCCTAAGAAAAACATAATTTTCCTAAGGAAAAGTCACTTCCCCCTAATAAATCCCTTTTTCTAAGGATGAAACCTTGTTATCTTAGGAAAAGTGATTGCCCCATGAAAAGCTCCCTTTTCTCAAAATACCAAAAAATACTTTAAGCCTAAGTATAATGTGTTTATGACAATAGCAAATGAATGAAATACATTACACTTTAGCAATTTTTCATTTTCATTATTAACTTTTAATTTTATATGTATTAAATCCCAAAAAAAGATATAAAACCCTTTCCCCATATAGTTATAATGTAAAACCTTATATTAATACCCCTCCTTGAAAGTTTGAAACATAAACTTTATAATAAACCAACCCGACTAAAAGAGTTAATTAACCGATATGTGGTTAATTAATAATCTAACCCTCCAACAATAAAATCACCCCTGACGCCCTAAAATTTCCTTAAACCACCATTTAAATAAAACCCTCCATGCTTAATCATTGGCCGAGCCTCTCCATTTCCCTTCGTAGAAATTCCCCACCCTGATCATCGTGTGATCACTACCCATTCAACCCGACGATTATTAACCATATTGGGTGGCCTCCAACACCCGAACTTTCCCTGCCCAATATAGGTTGTTTTCCTTTGAGCCCCGATGCTACGTGTTGCCTGAAGAGTGGGATTAGGCGCCCCCCCCCGAAACCACCTAGCCCACAAAAGTGGTGCAAGCAAACCTGCTTACTACCTCCCGCTAAATGACAAAGCCATCACATCCAACGCTGAAAGCCAAAAGTACTTTTTCCATGTGCCCGCCAAATCATTGACTTTGTGAATAAAACCAAAAAACCTTGTTATTTTGTTTTATCGTGGAAATGAATGCTCCAAACCTCCATGCACATGGCTGACTACGTTCAACTGCCAACCTACATCCAACCGCCAACTTGCAAAAGCCACTGAACTTCTAGTTCACCCTCCAATTCTCTAAGGTCTTCTACAAACGTGCACAGTCGCTCGTCAACTACTTCAGAGCCGAAACGCCTTGAAATTCCACGTATTTATCTAAATTCACCATGAATCTTGTCTCATTCCTGAACTTGTTACTTTATTTCTTGGAAATTATTGAGGAATTAAGTAAAAGAACCGCCCTACGACCCCAAAACTGCTCTGTATTTAAAACAAATTGCCCTAATTGACTGAAAACATTTTTTCCCATTCTTAAATCCACAAGAACTAAGAATGGCCGCTCCAGTTGCTATGGACATATGACTAGTTTCAACTCCCCATATGGATTTAGACCATCTCCCTTTGGTAGACAAAGACTTCAAAATCAAGGACACCTCTGTCCATGAATCCACACTGAAATTATGATGCTAGTATAAAGAGAAATACCTAAAACATGCAGACAAAATAGGTCTTTCGGAGTCTAATTTACCCAAGTACTAATTCCCTCTAGCACATATCTTTCTCGAAATTGTCCATTATTTCCATACAAACTATAGTCCCAGCCAAAGAGCAGTGTTGTCCCCTGACCATATTGTACTTTTCACCATCACTGCTGAATCCGTCAATGAAATGCTGCAGTTGCAACTAGGACAAAATCTGACCCCGATTTCCATTGGAGACCTGCTAGACAAATTCCCCAATATTACCCCTGCCAGACTTGCTGAAATATTCCAAACCTTTATTGTGGAAGAGAAACATATTCAAAAGGATCCTCCCCCATTCATGTGGACCATATTTTATAGACTTGTCCAGGACATTGTGTCAATGATATCTAGTGTCTTAGGCTATACTACAAGTGAGTATGTTGATGAAATCATTCTAGCCTTCATGTCAATTTTTACCACAGGACAACCCCCTACTGTCATGTATGATTATGCCAAGTACATAGCAGATAAAATGCATGATCAATTCTTAAGAATTAACAATGAAAGAGTGTTTAAGTAACCCTTAGTTTTGTACCACCTTTTCTTATATTATCAAGCTGATAAATTCCCATTTACTCTTCAAAATATTGGTACCAGAGGTAACCCTAGGTCAGTAATCTTCCGAACTCCTCTGATCCAAAAATTTGAATCACCATATCCATACATAGAATTAATAGATCTTTTTGTACATCCTGTAATGACCAGGCTGCTAGGAAGTCCTCCTGCAAGAATTAGTTCAAATATCAGGAGGATCCTACAGCTTTCAAAACAACACAGAGTGGGAGATTGGTACTTGTACCAAAATCACACTGAAATTAGGATCTATGGCTATGAGTTAGCACCATACAAGTTACCCAGATACCTCCCAATGAGTTTATTTTCTCTAGAGTACTACAGACAGATAATCAACTCAGTTGAGGTACATTTTGTGAAAGCCAAAAAGAAGGCTCAACTCGGAATCGAAGATCAACTAGACCCCTTTGTGTGCAATAGTCGAGAAGCTGGAAGAGAAGTAGAAGAAATCCTTCAAAGGCTCAAACTGAAACAAAGCTTCATATGGAGATATGACCCTTTGACTTCATTTGCAATAGAAGATAGAAAAACAAGTTGTCTCCCTATATCCACCATAGAATCCCTGAGATATAAAAATATGCAAGTCAGTTGGAATGGGTGGAGAATACTCTAGTAGACAGAGATAACACTGAAGTTGCCATTGAAAATGCATTAATTGATCTAGAGAGGAGGCTTGATGAAGGTTCTTTCACACAGGCACTAGGAGAATCCCAAGCCCAAAGTAAATCATAGGCACACAGTGAACAACAAGGAGAGGAAAGACCCCAGGTGCAAGAAGAGTCAGAACAACTAGATTTATCAGAAGAACTTACTCAGATAAGACTACCAGAGCCCATTATGAGTACCCCTTACCTTGGAAACTCCTCTCAATGAAGAGAGAAACCTGAAAAGAGACAGGGAGGAGGCCACTCCTTCAAGCAGAGCCATTACACAAACATATGTCAAAAGGAAAAGGTTAAATCCTTTCTCCAAGCAAGAATTCAAAGAATAAACAGCTGGAGCCAAAAGCACAGAAAGAGAAGGAAGCAGGCATGCTACTCCCTCTAGAGGAACATAAGAACCTTTCACAACACCTACTCAGATGTTGGAAAAACAGTAAAGTGTGGAAGTGTCCTCATTAAGGATTCCAGCTAACCAAGACCAGAATATCAGAGAAAATTATAAGGAAATAAAGGCCATGAATGATAGGTTAAAGGCCCAAAGCTATGCATAGTACCTCAAAATGGCTCCCACCAACTAAACAAGGCTTATGTCAGCCTTTGATGTGAAAGAAGGAAAAATACAAATGACTTTTATGAAGCCCACCATTCAGTAGCCCAAATCAGCAATTGACTACCAGAAGATAGATTTTGAAGTGTTGGCAAAGGACATACATCCTATTAACTAGATTGAATTCCATAAACAGACATGAGAGATGGTATATTCCATGTTGACAATTAAAGCCATTGTAGCCCACCAGTTACATAATTCATTGAATAATATATCAACACAGTTTCAACTAGAAAAGGCCTCCTCACAGGCGAAGGATACCAGAATCAAGTCCTTGGAGGACTTAATCATAGAGTTGGGACATGATCCCAAAGATGTGAATGCTGCAGAAAGGTTAATTAAAAATAAGGATGATGACATAGCTACTTTGGAAAAAAAACTCAAAATTCCACATCTTCATCATCCAAGTCTTAGAAACTCAGAAGGAACAAGAAGAGCCTATGGACTTGGTTCTTAAGCTAAATGATCAGCTGAAAGAAACTGAGACAGAGTTGGACACATTGATTCAGTCTAAACAAAGTGAGTTAGCCACCACTCCACAAAATATTATTCCCACAGTCTCTACTACAGTTCCTTCAATATTGGCAGCCTCTTTAGCACCAACAGCTCCACCTGCTACATCACTGCCAATGAAAATCGAGACTACAAATACAGGTACATCAATAGAAAAGACAACAGAGTGAGTAAAATCCATGGAGGAAATGTCCATCCAGGCTACAAAGTTAAAATAGCTTAAGGAGAAAATAGAAAGCCTAGAAAATGATTGTAAACTTGCCCAAATACAATAGAAAGAAGAAGAACAGAAATCCCTAAGGATGGGTGAGAAGGTTAAGTTCCTAGAGAAGGATCTAACATTGCAAAAGCGACTAGGACAAACTAAGGAAATGCTATGGGCCAATATCATTAACTCTGTTAATGATGTTTGGCCATCAACTCAAGTAATATTCAAGCAAACAGAATTGGTGAAAGTGTCCACCGAAGCAATACAAAATATCAAGGAAGACCTAGGAGACCAACCTGAAGAGGCTAATCAACTCATCAAATTATTGAACAACAAGAACAGGGAGGAACTAAGTGAGCTTGGTGTGGAGGACAGAACTGAATTCATCATTAAAATCAAGAAGGCTATTTCTAAAAGAAACCTTATGCTTAACCTAGAGAAAAAATGCCATGACATGCAGGTTGGTATTGAAAGATTCATGGCAAAGCTTCAAATTTTGAGGGATAAAGGCCTTCCCAATCCCATGGTAATCAATGACAAAATTATCATCCAATTGGACTATGTTGACAAATTAAAGAAATTGTCCAAGGAATAGGCAAGCACTTCAGGAGTTAAAGCATTGCCAATAGGGAAAGTATTATATGGTACTTTAGAAAATTTATTCTTCCTAGAGCATGAGGTGAAACATCTATTTTTCACCAAGCCTAGATTTTCCCAATACATTGAGGGAAATGAGATATATAGAAGGATGCTCAAGATAAAGTTACCTGAAGATGAATGGTGGAAAAAAATGACAGATTTACTATAAGTTACCACAATAAATCTAAATGGAAACCAGATGAAAAAAGGTAAGCAGGGTCAAAGAGTATCAGTCAAAGATTAAAGACAAAGATGATTCCTACACATATTAGCTAGCTTAAAAGTGCTCAAGTTCAACTACAACAGCCAGCACAACCACAATAAAAGGGACAACATGATGCAGTTTTCCATGTGTCTCTATCTTCATGCTTGAAGATATTTTGATTTCCTAGATTAATTCTCATATTTTTTTAAGATATTTTGTAAATACTTTTTGTATAAATACTTTACCTTTTGAACTATTTAGGGTGGATTCAAAAACATTTCTATAGACATTTTCCTCTCAAGTTAAAGTGTCATTGTATCAATACTGGATTGGCTTGCCGGATTGAGGAATAAAGTAAAGAAATTTCACAAGATTCTTGTGTAAAGTGGAAATCAAATAAGTATTCTCTCTCTCATGTGTATTATTGTTTCTCTTTATGTTTATTAATAATCATATGTGTTTCTATGAAATCTGAATGTTAAACTAGGAATGATATTTCAGAACTGGCTTTAATGCTCTCTATCTTGACTGTTTACATTCTTAATGTTTTCTGCTAAACTATCTTAGTCTGGGAATTCTTAATTTCTCCGTTACTTCCATAGTTCCCCCCCTAGGTTTATAGTAAAGGATTCTTAGTTGCCCTTTGCTCATGATCACTTCCGGCTCTTCATCTTGATCTCGGTCTAAGGATTTTTCATTGCCCTTTCACCCTGGTTAAGACACTTGTTTGCCTAAAACACTTGTTTGCCTTTGTTTTAATCGCATATTTAGAGAAAGATAGTTTTTGATTGGCTTGCTTGTCACTAGATATCAGTAGATACTAGGAAGGTTGATCATGTCCGCAACCTCGACTCATTCCGCGTGACAAAATGGCAACTCCACTGGGGACTTGATTGTTTTCCTTGTTTTCACTATGACATGAGAAACTTGCCTTTTTGTTTATGTTTTTGACTTGTTATGTGTGGAATTTGGTGGATTTAGTGGATCTAGGTTTGTTTTGGCTTTTCATTACTTTAGGAGAAGTCCGCATCCTGTGATTGTATCACAGTGTGTACCTCTACGCATGTTTACTTTGCACACAGAGCGGGCACGCACCTGTGCAAACTCTAAGCCTGCGGACCCTGCTAAATTTTTGAAAAACTTGATTTTTCCCTCTTTTAATTAGTTTTATTTTGGTTTAGGTATTGTTATCCTCTACCCAGACCTACATGTGACTTGTTGAAAGCTTTCCTTGGTCTAATTTCATTGGTGTTAGGGTTCTAGGTGAAATTCCTAGAAGTTTTGGTTGCCGGTCTTGATTTTCATTTTGGTCGTGTAGTAGCTCAGAGCTTAGAAGCATAGAAGCCTCAGATCACCCTGGTTTTTTGCCTTCTTGTGAGTTTGACCATTTGTAAAATCAACCCTTGTAGAGGAATCCATTTTGAGTTGTCTCTTTCCAAAATTTCGAAAAGCTTGTGTTAAAAGTTTGGATTTCATTTTTACAAAAAAGAACAAAAGATCGCTTGTTTTTGACTGATTTGTGATTCTGGACAAGTTAGTCCTTGGTTCGCTTATCGCCAAGTAAAACATCCTTGAAAAGACAAAAATATTTTGTGAGCTTTTACTTCAAGTAGTTTTTTATAGTTTTTAGATCTTATGATTTGCTTTGTTTATAATGTTCTCAAGATTTGCTTAGGTTATAGTTTTAAGTGTTTTTATAAAAATACAAAAATCTCTTTTGAAAAAATTTGTTTTGGTAGTATTTGAGCGTTTGAATGAAAAAGGAAATTCTTGTGCAAATAATTAGTTGTCTCATTTTGAGTGCATTGGAACAAAAACTCTTCTTCAAATTTGTTCATTAAGAAAGATTTGTGTTTACACGCATTTGCATTCTCAAACTCTTTCCTAGCTAGAAATTCATTGAAGAGAAAAGATTGTTTAACCATCTTAAGTGCATCTTTTTAGTGATTTCAAGTCGAGTCTTCACACCACGAGTTTCATTTCCACACCTCTGGACTTAATCAAAAACCAATAAAAATAACGCTTAAAGTAAAATTAATCTAGAAATCTTTTTATTTCTAGGGCTCTATTACACCAACATAGCTTAGGCTAGTGTCTTGGAGTAGGGAGTACTTAACTCTCCAAGATAGTAAAACAAACAAGTAGTTGTATCTTGCGGTAGGAGAGAAATCCAATTGTTGCATCTATGCTCTGGGAAAGCTCCTCTTAAAGGAGAAGCATGATATCGTGTCTGAACCAATGTGGGAATCAATCCTTCCTCATTGGGAACGATGCCAGATATTCACGTATTACAAACGGTAAACCTCAGACTAACCATTGTCGAGGAGCCTGGGGTCACTTGTTGGTAAACCTTGGTTTATGTCAACGAGCCTTCAAGGGGATTGATCTTGTTACTCTGCCCTTGCATGTGTATCGGATCATAGACTATTCCCCCAGGTATATTTGTTTCTGTTGGTAAGCATAGTGACCATATTATATAGGATTCTTCCTAAGGTGATGGTGGCGGGAAGATCCCACTATACCTGGAGCAGACGTCAGCTAGACTCACTTGGATATTTTGGGGGGTTCTCTTCACTAGAGATGGTTAAGTGGAGAAACTTGTGCGATTCTATTCATTAAGCAGGTTGCTAGGGTAACTGTTCCAACCGCTATTTCTGTATCGAACTCTGCGACATTGGATTTCATCACCAACTAGTGTTTTTGGTACGGAAAGTTATTGTTTATGTGTGATTGATCTCCTAGATTCTTTAGGCGTGTGATTCAATTAGTTAAAAGTATTTAATTGTGGCTGAATTACCAAGGCAGTCCCGTAGACTTCGGGGCCAATCTCCTAAGTTTGTAAACATGGCCGAGTTACTAAGGAAGTCCTATAGGCTTCGAGGCCAACCTCTTGAGGACGTACTGAGCCAGCTTGAAGGCTTGAAAATCCTCGTAACTCCTAGAGACAGTAGAGTTGGGTCACCTAAAGAAGGAGAATCTTCTTTGATAGTACATTCAGATTCTCAACCGTTAGTAGTTTCAGAAGTTATTGGTAGTGTTGCATCTACTAGTGATATAGGTGAAGAACCAGAAATATCTGAACCCGAATCTGAAATTGCTGCTACTCCCATATCAGAGTTTGTTTCTCCAGCTTCTAGTGGTCCTAGTTCACCTAGGGTAAAAACTGTAATTACCCAAGATCTTCCTTCTGGACTTATAGCTATTGAAGAACTTGTTATTTCAGACAACAAAGAAAGTTTTCCTTTTCCAGAAGATCGACCTATCTTAGACCTTAGGGAGCGTGAATCGATCTTTTACAGTCCTCCTAGGAGCAGTGCTTGGTATCGTTCATTGACTAATCTTTTGGAAACCCGGGACTAAGTTTTTCACCACCTCCTATTTTTATCACCCAACACCTAGAGATTACTATCCTTTGTTGAATATGTCTAATCAGTCATCCATGTTTTCTCAATCTCTGGAAACCTTTTTGTACGACGGTCCTTCTGTTCCCGTTGGGTATCAGTCCATCTCTGGTACTTTTTCGGGAGCATCTCCTCAACCTATCAAACAGAAGTTATTAACTGGAAGCAGTGGTACTAAACCGTTGAGTGTAGAAGATATTCTCATGATGTTAGGTTCCATTCCTAATCCTCAACCGCAAGGTGGCCAGTCTCCGCCTGGGGGGCAACCTCAAGGTACCCAATATGTGCCTGGGGGGCAACCCCAAGGTACCCCATATATATTTGGGGGGCAACCTCAAGGTACTTAGTTTGCGCCTTGGGGACAACCTCAAGGACAGTACATACCTACGAGACAGTACGTTCCTCAAGGTCAACCCCAGACTCAATATGTACCTCCAGGTCAACCTCAGTATCAATATGTACCTCACGGTCAACCTCAGTATCAATATGCACCTCAAAATCAACCTCAATATCAATATGTACCTCAAGGTTAACCCCAGTATCAGTACGTGCCTCAGGGTTATCAACCCCAAGGCCAATACCCAGCTCAAGGTTACCAACCACCTTCGGGTTCATCATATTATCAACCGTACCCTCAACCCGGTTATGGTCCTCAATATCCTCAAACTGTTATGGGTCCATACCATGAAACGAATTTAGTGTGGGATCCATCTCAATCCCAACAGGTCTTGCAACCGAATGCACAGTTGTCATCTAAAACTGGACAACCCTTGGTTTCTGGTTCATCCCAGCAACCTGTCCAACCTACTGTTCAAACTTCTACACCTTCTGTAGTTTCTCAGTCTGGGCCTAGTACGCCTCGTACTCCGCCGCAAACGTCTGCTACAACATCTGTTCCATTTACCCCACCTTCTTCTGGAGTATCGACAGCTCCAGTTTCTATTGTCCTTGTATCTACTCCTCAGACATCTTTACCTCAGTCTGGACCCACGGTCCATACTTCGGTTCAGATGCCTGTAGGAAGTACGATTGTCACTACTCAACCTCAATATAATCAACAACCGTACCAAGGACGGTACCAATACGGTCCTGCTCTGCAACAACCAACCTATCAGTATCAACCGTACCCTAGGTATACATATCAACAACCTCAGCAACCCCAGTATGGTCCGGTTAATCCTGGTTTTACAAGAGGTCAAAATATCCCAAATGTGATCCCCATTCCTAGTTATCCTGGATATCCTCCTCCTGGGGCTAGTCTGCAGACCCAGAGTTTTAGGGACCCTAATCGTTAGTTACCATTTATCGCAACTTTGGACTTGCCTGACTTGACGCGCCTTACGAACGATCCAATTAACTATCTTCAGTATTGGCTGCCAATGCCGCATAAGTTTCCCAGTGATATTCCTAAGTTCGAAGGTAATCCAGGAGAGGACCCGTCGAACCATGTGATGACTTATCACCTCTGGTGTGCGTCTAATTCCATTTCAGATGATTCAATTCGTTTACGACATTTCCAGCGCACTCTAATTGGTCTTGCAGCCAAATGGTACATTGAATTACCACGAGCCACTTTTTATAACTTTAGTCAGTTAGCTACCTCGTTTTTAACTCATTTTCAGTTGTCGGTCAGATACGACAATGGCATGGAATTATTAACTTCTTTAAAGCAGTCAACGTCCACTTACATTTCAGATCATATCCATGAATGGAGACGTTGATGACGTTTAGTGAAAGTTTATATCCCGGATCAGATCTTAGCTGAATGGTTTGTAAAATCTTTACTACCCAAGATCACTGAGTATGTAGGTAAGGCCGGAGTAGTTACTGAGGAGCAAGTAATTGCTCAAGCACAGTACCTTGACTTAGTTTATACTCATTCAGGTATGTTACACGAGAAAATCCTTGATCTACCAAAACAAAATCAAATCGTTGCTGCTCCTTCAGGGTCTCATGCCGCTGATGGTATGATTGGTATGGTTAATACCAAAAGTAAGAAGAAGTCTTCCAAGAATTCTTCTCCTATCATAACCTTGACAGATTCCCCGTCAGGAGAGTCTTCCACAGAACTTTCCGCCGATATTCATGTTGTATAGTCATCTACAGATAAATCAAAAACCGGTGGTAAGAAGAAAGGGAAGAAGAAGCATAAAACAGATAAAAATTCAAAAGAGAAACCCGAAAAAGCAGAACCAACTAATGAAAAACGCAAAATTCATTATCCGTGTCTCATCTGCGATGAAGAAAATTATACGAGAGACTGCCCTCACCGTGCAGAGGTTGCGAAAATTGTCAAAGGTTCCCAAACTCCTGATGTCTTGAAGGATCCTTTTCCAGCTCAAGACAGTAAAATGATAGGTTCGTCCTCTAGTGCCAATGAAGAACCCATATTGATGATGTCCCATGTTAGGATTGCAACTCGATCACAAGATTATGGCAGTAAAAGACCTGTTCATGGTAAAGAAGCAGAATCTTATCATTCAAACCCATCAACCTCAGCTCCCGGTTCCAATCCACTATAGATCGAGAAACCGAACCCTGACTTAGTAATAAAACCGCCTGCCAAGGGTATACTTCGAAAGTCTGCTTTCAATCCACATGCGAGAGCAGCTCATAACTATAACATTGTTGAGGATTTTGTTGTTTCCCCCTCAGCAATGTCGGATTTGGAAGTGCTGCAATCTTGTCCAGCACAATACAAGTTACTTTTGTCGGCTATAGTAGCTGTTGACGTTCAGGACCCGAACCTTATAATCTTCGATATAGAAAATAGTGCACCGTGCTTACCTCCTAAGATGGCTGTCCAGATTCCAGTGATAGTAAAAAACAGACTCGTTCATAGGACTGTGATTGATGAGGGAGCTTCCACGTGTATTATGTTGATACAGTGTTGGAGATCACTTGGTTCTCCTTCACTAAATCAATTCCCAACGATTCTTAAGGCCTTTGATGGCCCTGGGTTTCATCCTTTCGACATTTTACAGGACCTATCTATAGGGGTTGAAGGTAAAACTGTTAATCTAGATGTGGAGGTGGTTGATGCCCCTCTGGATTACAACCTTCTCTTGGGTCGTAGTTGGTCTTACGCTATGACAGCTATTGTTTCATTAGGCTTTCGGCTTATAAAGTTCCCTCATAATGGAAAGATCGTAACCTTAGACCAGTTGTCATACTTTTCATATGACCTAGCCTCTGCTAAGAGCATTCAGCATGTTGGTAAAGCGATGATCCCTTATAAGGATGTTGGTGTAGGGTTAGTTAAAGATTCTGGTTTACTGGGCACTTTTCCTTTTCCTCCTATCAACGCATCGTCTTCTATTGCAACCATTCATATGATTTCATCTGAAACCATTGTTAATGATGATCCTTGGATCATACCTTCTGAATCTGAGATAGACTCATTTGGTACTTTTATGCCTTTGAGTCTGTATGAACTTGCGTATCAGACTGTGCAGTCATTTTCCGACACAACATCAACCCAAATCGACTTAATGAATGTGGCCCATGAGGAATCACTTTCGACATCAAACTCGGATTTAATAACGTTTTCTGAACTTGTTCAAACGGATGAGCAAATTCGTGGAATCCTATGCGTCGATGAGTTACCATGGGAAGATCTTCATCACAGATCTTCGTTTTTACCTGAGAGCGATCATTTTGAAAATGATTTTTCATCAATTTTTACGACTGAATATGTTAAAGACGATCAAAATCCAATGAAACATCCCGATTCCAAGTTAAACATGGGAAACATTTCTTGAACTATTCCCCTTGACATTTCAGTTAAGCCTGGAATTGTTGAAAACGTTCATATAGTTGCCTCTTGTACGGAAGATGAAATTCAAACATATAAGGCGCTATTTCAAGAATTTTGTGATGTGTTTTCCTGGTCATATGAGGAAATTCCAGGAATTGATCCAACAATTGTAGTTCATGAAATCAAAACTTACCCGGACGCTAAACCCATTCAGCAACGTTTGCGTCAGATTCACCCAAGAAAAGCTGCTACAATTAAAGTAAAAGTTGAAAAAATACTCAAAGCAGGTTTCATTTATCCGATCCCGTTAACGGATTGGGTATCGAATATTGTTCCCGTCAACAAAAAGCAAGGGACAATAAGAATATGTATCGATTATAGGGACATTAATTGAGCATGTCCAAAGGACAATTACCCTACTCCTTATATCGATCAAATCATTGACGATTGTGCTGACAGTGAAATTTTCTCCTTTATGGATGGCTTTTCTGGATACAATCAAATCAATATTCTACCTGCTGGTCAACCAAAAAAGGCATTCATTTGTCCGTGGGGGATGTTTGCTTATTGAAAATTACCTTTTGGGCTTAAGAACGCCGGGGCAACTTTTCAACGGTCCATGTCTTACGCCATTCATGATATTAAGCACATTGTGCAACCTTATCTCGATGACTTGCCTGCTCATTCATTACATCGAGCTAACCATCTCATCCATTTAAGAGCAATTTTTATGAGATGTAGGCATTATCGGATTAGGTTGAATCCCCACAAGTGTGTGTTCTGTATTGAAATGGGTCGGTTACTGGGGTTTGTTGTTTCGGAAGCCAGCATTCGCATCGATTCCTCGAAGGTTGAAGCCATTATCCGATTGCCTCCCCCTTCGAGTCTTTGCCAACTCCAAAGTTTGCAAGGGAAAGCAAACTTTTTACGTCGATTCATCCCTAACTATGCCGAGATCACAAAGGGTTTTACCCGGTTGTTGAAGCAGAATACTTCATTATTTTGGGACGAGATAGCTGAGAAATATTTTGAGGCACTAAAACACGCGTTGACCCATGCACCGCTGTTGCATCCTCCCAACTACAACCAGGACTACTTCTTGTATCTCGCCACTTCCTATTCCACCATCGAAATGGTGTTAGTTCAGGAAGATGAATTCGGTACTAAACATGTGATATATTAACTTAGTCGCACGTTAAATCCAACTAAGCTAAAATACTCACATGTGGAGAAATTGGCATTGGCAGCTGTTCAAGCTGTCCAACGTTTTCGTCATTACATTTTACTACGCAAGACTATAGTTATTTCCAATTGCAACCCTCTGATCTATATTTTGACCAAGCAATTGCTGGGGCCCTATGATCTATATTTTGACCGAGCAATTGCTGGGGGGCAAGTACTCCAAATGGATTGTTATCCTGCAGGAGTTTGAAAAGTCTAAGTCAAAGAAATCTTTACTTTTTGCGGAATTAATGTGTGACTTCCCGCGTGCTGACACGAAAACTGTGGCGAAGGAGCCCATTGTGGACAAATCCTTGTTTCTAATCAGCACTTTAGATCCGTGGTACGGGGATATCATCATTTATCTCCAAACCCAAACCTTTCAGCCAGATATTTCACGATCCGACCGTCGAAAAATCCGATTCCAGTCCCAACAATTCAAAATTATTGGAGATACACTTTATCGCCGTGGGGCGGACTCTATTTTTCGACGTTGTTTGACTCATGAGGAAGTTGAAAGGGTCTTAAATGACTGTCACTCTGGAGCGTGTGGCAGTCATATGTCTGAGTATGCCACTGCCCAAAAAATATTGCATGCTAGTTATTTTTGGCTGTCTATGTTTAAAGATTGTATTATTGCGGTCCGAAAATGCCACAATTGCCAAATTTTTTATCGAAAGATGCGCGCTCCACCTGCTCCTCTTCACCCAATAATTGTCGTTGGTCCTTTCGCCAAATGGGGTATCGATTTTATTACATGTAACCCTCACTCGGCCGGGGGGCATGCGTACATTATCCTTGCTGTAGATTATTTTACTAAGTGGGTCGAGGCGATGCCTACATTTGAGGCAGACGGCAAAACAACTGTAATTTTCGTATTCAATCATATAATTGCTAGGTTTGGTGTTCCACAAGCGATTATCACCGACCATGGGCGTCATTTTCGAAACGTTATGATGACAGAACTTACAGACCAACTTGGCTTGTGTCACGACAGTTCAACTCCTTATTATCCACAAGCTAATGGCCTGGTTGAGTCCATCAACAAAGTTCTCGCCATCATGATCCGATGAATCATTGGGATTCATCGGTCAAATTGGCACAACATGTTATTTTCAGCACTATGGGCGTATCGAACCTCAGTTAAAACATCAATAGGGTTCACTCCTTTTCAACTAGTTTATGGTTTGGAAGCTGTGTTCCCTATTGAGTGCGAAATCTTGTCATTGCGAATGGCCATTGAGTTACTTCCAGCTACTTCCGAAGAGGAAAGACATTTGTTATACTTGGCTCAGCTAGATGAGAATCACCGCGATGCTGCATTAGCGATCAAATCTCATGCCAAACGTATTAAAGCTCAGTATGATCGAAATGTGACCCCTCGAAATTTTTCGGAAAGAGATCTAGTCCTTTTGTATGACCAAGCAAATGATAAATTAGGCGCTGGAAAATTCGTGCCTATGTGGCATGGTCCCTTTGTTGTCAAGCGAAAGCTAGGAAAAGGGGCCTATGAATTGGTAGATTTTGACGGGGTCTCTTTAGGTAAACCCAGAAATGGTCTTTACCTGAAGAGGTATTATGCTTAAAATGAGTGTGGAGATTTTTTAGTTAGGTTAGTTTTCCTTCTAGCTGGTGTGTTTTAGATTAAAATGTGTGCTTAGCTTAGAGAGTGTTTTTCGTCATTATTCCCACTTATCTTGGTTTTACTCTTGATGTCGCAGATGTCGACGCCTCTCCAAACATACATTGGTTTCGCTAATGGTGCTTGTCGTAGTACACGGAATACTTCTTCCGCAGCTTCGGTTATCTATTTTCCCTCTGACGAGTTGGTATCTACGCATGGGGTAAGACTCGGTCAAACAACAAACAACATTGCGGAATATAATGCAGTCATTGAGTTATTATCTGAATCTATTTCATTTGCAATTCAGAGTTTGATAGTGAGGTTAGATTCTGAACTCGTTGTATTACAGCTTAATAGAGTATACGCCATTAGAAATCCAGTTTTATTGAGATTATTTTTTAGAGTGCGTCTCTTGGAATTTGAATTTGACTATATTGAATATCAGCATCTTCCAAGATCTTTAAATACATTAGCAGATGCAATTGCTTCTCAAATGTTAAGTAGACATGTGCAATAATCATACAAGTAAATTTAAAAACATTCCATAACATGTTTAACAAGATAAGCCAGTAATAATGATATCATATAACATAGGAGTGTGTCAAAATAATACATTGTCCTCGATCATAGGTTGAAAAACACCTTATGATCGGAAAAAATGATAAGTACAAAAAGAAAAATTGTCAGATGTGACTGCAATAGGTGATCATCCCATCACTGGTGATGATCTCGATACGAAACCACTGCACGGGCCACCTTACAAAGGAACCTCCTAAAAGGTCCTGGGATCCCAATCACATAGCGCTGAAGTCGACGAGGGATGTCATCTATACTGGTCTCGGGCATGTCCCCTGTCAGGCACTCTAAATGGCTCTCTAACTCGGCCAAGGTCTCTATTGATTCGTCCTGTGGGGCTGGAGCCGGTGCAACTGGTTGTTTCCTCTCGTAAGGCTGGAGAGTGGCTGGTCGCTGTGGGCCCACATCTGCATTTGAAACTTTTTACTATCAGTTTTGGGACGATATAAAAACAACAAAAAATTAAATTAGGAAAATGTTGAAAATGATTTTACCTGCATCATCCCATTGCTCTCCTGGCGGAAGAGCCATGTCTGGGTCCCCACGAAAATCAACCCTAACATAAGGGAAGTCCTGGATAGCAAAAACCTGTTTCTCCAATGATTTGAAATACTCAGGTTTGAACCGAACGACCTCGGTCCCCTCATCAGGATGACGGGCCATAACTGAAACCCATCGCATCAGTTTGGGCTCTCGAAGAAGCCCAGCTCCAACACTAAGGTGATGTGGGATCAACATCGGAACCCTCTCCAGACCAAAACTCACAAATATAGCACCATACCCAAAAGTATTTAGTTGTCCGTTTTTGGCCCTGGTCAGTTGGCCCTTCACATTGGCCAACACAGCATTGCACCAGTTGAAAATGGTGCCTCGAAAGCAATCAACTGCCATTCGCATCTGGGATCCGGTGGCAATGTGTAGCGCTGCACTACCGCAGAGTCAGGTAACTGTGAACGCAATAACCATGAGTCCATGAAGGGATATGGTTTTGATATCTATCCCTTTGTCCCGGTTCTGGAAATTGCAGAACTCTAATCGGAGGCTCTCGATAGACTGGCCACCTGCCCTGGGCCCAAATAGAGTCAAGTGTTCACCCCTCCTGGGAAAACCAGTCAAAAAGTATATATCGGCTGGCTCGATTTCGAGTTGGTGCCCACCAATAAAGAAGCATTGGTCTTGTATACTCCATCTATCAACCAGCCACTACAAAAAGTCCACCTGGGCCCTCATGCCAGGTATGGCCCAGAACTTGTACAAGCTACATGCCTTCAATGCATCGATCGAAGGTTGATGATTCATCGAGGTGAGGTCACATCCTCGTGCTCCCGTTCTCACCAATCAAGCATGATGTTTATCCTACAATCAAGTAAAAATGCGAATTAGAATGCATGAAATTGGTTTCATTGGGTAATTTTTGAGTTAGTTAGGTTTTTACAAACCTTTGCGTGGGGTACGCACCCCCTTGTTAGGGACAGTGCATGGGGTCCGCACCTTGCCTTCACGGCAGGTGTGTACCCCTGACTTTTTGCCCATTGCAAAAAAGTCGGGGTACATAGGTCCCCTGTGGTAAACCTGCGGACCCCCGCGCGCGTGTTTTCAAACCTAAAAACCTCCTAAAAACAAAAATTAAACCCTAAAAAACAATTTCAAATGGACAAAAATGAAGAGTAGGATGATGTGGATTACCTAGAGGAGACGACGTTCGATTCTGACAGATGGATTTTCCGCAATCTTCACGGGAAGTTTCTGGTCAAAAGCCCTTTTTTCTCACCCAAATCTCAAATGGTAAAAAGTCCTTTTTATAAGTTTTTCGGGTAAATATATTCTAAATTTGTTTATGTTTCACTTTCAAAAGGTGTTTTTTGCGACATTTTTACCAATTTTTAAATAGGTATGAGTAATGTTTGAGTTTTTGTTCAAGATAACGGATTTTTCAGGTGAAACCGGTCATTTTCAACGAAAAGCCATTAGAGTCACCTTTAAGATCTTTTCTGACTCCTAAAACATGAAAAGATTGCCGAGTTTTGCTTTTTAAGCTCGTTAAAACAGAACTAAAAAGACGGTCCTCTTACAGCCCTTTTCTGACCGTAAAAACACGAAACGATTGTCGGGTTTTTGTCGTTTCAAATTCGATATTGGTCATAAAATGACGTGTCGTTGATCGCTTTTTTACTTTTTCAGATCAGAGGCACTAATTACGAAAAGTAATCCTTGGTCGTAAAAGATCAAGCGGTTCTCTCAAGAATATTTTTACTTTTTCGGCTTGGAGACACAAATTTACGAAAAAATCAACCCTGGAGTCTCCTTAAGTTTTTTCAGACTCTCTAAAAATGAAACACAACGAGTTTCTCCTTACTGGACTCGTTAAATTTCGACAGTAAAGGACCTGTTCAATTACAAACAGGAACGGACCACTCCTTCTTAGGGTTCGAATTTAAACTAAGTTGGACTCATCCGAAGGATGAGCTTATAATCAAGTATATGTTATCCTCCTCAAGCTTGTAAAATATAAAGAGGTACTTGCCAGAAATGGTGGGGGAAAAGAGAGAAAAATGAGCCTATTTGTCATACTTTGTAACCACTCTTGAACACAACACTTTCATTCACCTGGGTTGGGAAATCCTTTGCCTAACAGTGGATCAAACCACATTGAAAGTCTTCAGCTAGTTTCTGGGTATTAACTTTGGGTCAATTGTCACCAAACCATCTGCAATGTCGTTATGTGTTCAAGAGGTCAGTGCAAATAAGCCATTCATCTGCAAAAATATTTTTCATCCATCTTGACCATCCCTAAGTCAGTCCTTGCAACTAAATTTCTTCAAACTTGATCTATGATTTCGTGTTGTGGGCTTGTCTACGACGGATCGCTTTCTATCGACTTCAGATCTTTATCTAGAAAGATGATCTAGAAATTGCCAGTACCTTGGGATCTGCATGCCTCAATGGTAGGTTTCTCGTCTTCGACGATAGGTTGCATCATTGACCTTCGATCGAAGGATTCTGTGACATGTTCGACATCAACACATCTAATCACATCTCATGGATTGTACTGAGTACTTTGAGAACCATTGTCATTATTGGTGGTTTCTCTCACACTTGTTAACAGTTTACGTCATCGACTGGTAATCAAGTGGTTTCTACCATGTTCGACTTCGACACATTCATTCGCATGGATAGAATCATACTATTTCGAGAAGTAGAAATGAAGACCCTGGATCTAGTTTCCACCATCCAGGCTGCGAGGAATTTTGTATTCATTATATTATAGACTATTCATAAACAGATGGCTGCGTCCATATTGTGTCCACATGTGTCTATACTTATGATGTATTACAAGATCATTCCTATATCAGAGCAGTAGTTAGTTTCTAGTTAGTTTTGATCTGAGTATGGGAATGCATACCTCAGCGATGATATGATCTCATATATATATTTTGCATTGAATGTTTTTACAGGTTCCAAACGGGCTCTCCGCAAGATGATCCTCGAAATGATAAAGCACTTCACTCTTCCTATATGAAAAATGAAAAAATCCTCATATACTACAGACTTCGCACTTTAGGGGGCAATCTGTTACACAAAAATATCGTCACCTTGATTATTTACAGTCGATTTAGGCCTATAATCACCTATACCAGCTTCCTAAGCAAGTCTTAAACCTCAGCTCTTCAAAACAAGCTTGAGAAATGAGAGAAAGACATTGAAAATCAATATTACTCTGGTTCCGCACTTTCTCCTACTTTTGCCTGCGGGCCCGCAACCTTTGTTCATATTACCTGCGTATCTACACGCTCTGTCTGTAAAGGGGTGGGTGCGTACCCCTGTAAAAGTAAAAAAGGCACAAGTTTATCCTAAAAAACTCGCTTTTGGTTTAATTCTAGATGTTTCTAGAAGGATTTTAACGTGGATTGTTCGCTCCAAGGTGGTTCATCCATCCCAAAAGAGAAGGAGCTAATCCCTTGATAAGAGGATCTATCCCTTTGAAGGAGGGCTTTATCCCTTTGAAGGAGGTCCTAGTAACTTCCCTCCATTGCACTATAAATTAAGGCATTGGGTCAGTTGCTGGGGAGGTTAGAAGCTGAACATTTTGAGGGTAAATGCTAGTGAAATCAAGACTTCCTATTTGAGCTTAAGAGGAGAGATCACATACCTTTTTGGACCCATTAGGGAGTGAGTGAAGCTTGTCAAAGTAGAGGAGACTTCTTGTTGGACCCTGGAAAGAGCTTGTACAGCGTCAAGGCAAAGGTTGTAAGGTTCTTTTCTTTTGAATTAATACAATCAAGCTCATTTTTCTCAACAAGTATCTTATGTTATTTGTTTCATGGACTCCTTGACTTTCATGTTAAATATGTTTTATAATACTGGTTATTCAGGTTCTGTTTAATCGTTTGCCTTGTTTGTGTTTGCAGGTTTGCGAAAAAGGAACTTACTTGGATCAAAGGAGCGAAGGCATCCCCAAACTTGCGTTGGACATGAGGTACGCCTTAAACACATTTTTTTTCCATTTTTTATAAAGCACATTTAGAGAAAGATAGTGTCTGGTTGGTTTGCTTGTCATTAGGTCTTCACTAGATTCTAGGAAGGTCTATCTTGTCCACAAGATCGACTCATTCCACGTGACACAGAGATAGACTAAAGCAACATTAATCTACTTTGCATTTGTATTTAACAAATGCAGTTCAAAGGCTAGTTGGCTTGGTTTGAGGCTGCATTTGTAAGTTTATAAAAGAAACAAAGATAGGCTAACAAAAAATCTAGTCGTTCCCCTGTGGAGTCGCCATTTTGTTACCAGGTATAGTGTCCACTTGGATACTGCTATTCCCACTAAGACCGGTAGCTATCTTAGAAACAAACAAGTAAAGTCTACTTTCACTTTCCTTTATGAAAATAGATAGGAGTGGAACAAAGGAGACCAACCTTAGTCTCGTGCTTGATTTCCTCTCCTTCCAGATAGAGCTTTGCCGCTTCTTATTTATCTGCCCAACTTCAAAGAGCACCTGTGGAATCATAGCAACATACTACTATCGAAGAACAAAGATCTATATTCATAAATAACATAGGACCAGATGTGTGTTAACTGTTGGAAATAATACTGAAAGGGGGGGTGAATCAGTATTATCAAGTCAAATATTCCTTTTTCAACAACAAATTATATACGCTACTTTAGTTAGTTAAACCTGCGTATATACGCAACTATGCAGAATAAAACCCGCGTATACAAAGAAAACCTTTAATTTACTTTATCTTTCTAATGATTATTGTTAATCTTTGATGCAGAATAAAATAACCAGTAACTAGAGACAGTAAAACAGAGCAGAAAGACAATCACACACAAGAACACAAGATATAAGGTAGAAACCCAATGTGGGTGAAAACCACCTGCTGCAATTCGTCTCTATCTTCTTTTAAATTAGAAACTTCTTTTACAATGTACTGGTGCAGTCCTTTACTAATATGCAAGCTGCAACCTGCAGAGAGCTACAACCCTCTCTCATTCTCTAGCTTCTCCTGGAAGGGAGCTACAACCCCCTTTAGCTCTTGCACTAGCCAAGATACTAGTATGTAGGTGTTGGCCTACCGAAGGCTACAACCTTCTCTTTCTTCTAGGGACCACGTTTCATAAATTTTCAGACTAGATCCATGAACATCAATCAATCATCACCCAATCTCCTTTCCACCAATTAGATCTGAATCAAGTAGATACTTCTCTGACAGCTGTACACAGTACCAGAAACCACACACCAGAAAACAGAACCCAGAACACAGCAGCAATAGACAAAAGCGGTTAGATCGCAACTTAGAGTATATACGCTATTTCAACAGCCTGAAACCAGTGTGCATACACTTCTGCGTATGGAACAACCTGCGTATACGATTCTTGACTTCACTTAACCTGCGTGTATACACGCCTTCGCTTCACTGAACCTGCGTACATCTCTATAAAGGATAATTCACTCTTTCAGATATTCAATCACTAATTAACTCAGATTATCAGACTTATAGATTAAGCAAGCGCCACATCTAGCAGATCAAAATCATACAAAGATATTATCATTCAAGCTTAAAGATTATGACCCATCAATAGAACT
Organism: Pinus taeda; assembly: GCA_000404065.3. Taxonomy (NCBI): domain Eukaryota; kingdom Viridiplantae; phylum Streptophyta; class Pinopsida; order Pinales; family Pinaceae; genus Pinus; species Pinus taeda. The sequence goes on from APFE031011399.1 coordinate 144,150, forward strand.
TATCCTTCTTTTGCGCTAAGGTTCCTCCTTCATTCAGATCCAGATCTGCATCACAACCCAATTACCAATATACCAGCTCTAGCACTTTGTCAGATCTTCAATATAATTCAGATAATCATTTGTCACAAGATCTCCTTCCTCTTTTATAGCCTTAGGCCTTCTACAATACCATGGTCCAAAACCATAACATTTCAATACCATGAACCCAAAACTAGGGATCAACACATTTGATGAGACACCATGGTCCAAAAACATAGGTTCAAATCCCAAGGATTAACTACTATGGACCAAGAGTATGATACCCAACATATATGGGCTTTTGTAACGTATAACCCGCATGTATATGCATCTTCGTCTAGATGAACCTGCGTATATGTCTTTTTCTTCTTTATGAGTGCCTAAACTGAGATCTGTTACCAAAGAGAGTTTCCATCAAGTACAACACCTGTGCCATAGCTCCAAACCTGTGCCATAATGCCAACATTCTCCCCCTTTGGACTTGATGGCAACACCAAGATCCCCAAGATCATTCTCCCCCTTTGTCATCAAGGGAAAAGGGTTGTGCTCCCACTGAGTACATGCTGAAATCTATGTCCTGCTATGCTGACCATGCTCCCCCTGACTGTAGGCAAGATCTGCAAAAAGACATTCTTCAAGAAGAACCAAGACTTATACATCATAAAAGATCTTCCTATCACCAAAAAGACTCAATACATACATCCATTACCCAACCAAGTGGGGATACATCAGAAATTTACATATGATGACCAAATACATTACATCTTCATCCCAGGCATAGTGGGGAAACCAATACAGGCCGTTACATGACCTTGACACCATATAAGAAAAAGATACATGACATAGAGACGAAATATTTAGAATAAGACTTATGAAAGTCACCAACAACTGATAGCAGCAGCAACTGTCAATCACCCTTCAGAACAGCAACCAAGATTTCCTTCTGTTCTCCCTCTGCCTCTATTTCACCAACAACAATTGTGAACAAGAACCAAAAGCTTCTAAGATAATGCCAACAATACATTATTAGAAGATTATCTGCTCCCCCTGAACCTGTGCCAGATGGTCTCTGGAAGAAAGTGATACTTGATCGGTATGTGCTTGGTCTTTGAATGCATGAATGGGTTTTTTGAAATGCTGATTGCACTTGTATTATCACATAAGATGGAAATAGGTGGTGTACAAGTGATTTGAAAATCCTGCAAGGTCTGCATCATCCAAAGGAGTTGGGTGCAGCAAGATGCAGTAGCCACATATTCTGCTTCAGCTGTAGATAAAGCAATCGAACTCTGTTTCTTGCTAAACCAAGATACTAATCTAGAACCCATAAAGAATGAACCACCACTTGTGCTCTTCCTATCATCCACGCTTCCGGCCCAATCTGCATCTGTATAAGCATGAAGTGTGAGATCTGTATCTCTAGGATACCATAAGCCATAGTTTTGAGTTCCTTGAAGGTACTTAAAGATTCTCTTCACTGCCTGAAGATGAGTTTCCTTTGGATTAGCCTAAAATCTTCCAACTATTCCCATTGCATGCATGATGTCTGGTCAGGTACCTGTCAAATAAAGTAGACTTCCAATCATAGATCTATAGGTTGGCTAATGTACTGCTGCTGATTCATCATTTTCACTAAGACTGCATCCTATAAGCATGGGGGTACATACTGGTTTTGCATCTTCCATGCCATACTTCTTCAGAATCTGCTTGAGGTACTTGGTGTGAGACAAGAAGATACCACCTTCATTTTGTTGGATTTGCAATCCAAGAAAGTATGTCAGTTCTCCAAGCAAAGACATTTCGAATTCTTTCTGCATCACCAAGGCAAAGCTTTGACTCATAGCTTCTTCATTCCTGCCAAAGATAATATCATCTACATACACAACAAGTATTAGCAATTTTTCATTCTCAATTTTTATATAAATATTACTATCTGCTGATCCTTTTGAAAAACCTTGTTGATGAAGATATTTGTCCAAACGATAGTACCAAGCCCTTGGAGCCTGTTTAAGACCATAGAGAGCCTTTTTTATTCTGCATGCAAGATTTGGATCATTCCCAAGGATGAAACCATCTGGTTGCTCAATGTACACTTCTTCTTCTAAGTCCCCATTCAGAAAGGCTGATTTCACGTCCATTTGAAAAACTTTGAACTTTTGAAAGCTTGAGAGAGCAAGGAACATTCAGATGGCTTCAAGTCTAGCAACAGGAGCAAAAGTTTCTTAAAAATCTATTCCTTCTTGTTGAGCATACCCTTTGCAAACAAGTCTGGCCTTGTTCCTAATAACTTCCCCATTTTCATTCAATTTGTTCTTAAAGATCCATTTTGTTCCTATGACATTCTTATCTTTTGGTCTAGGAACCAATTCCCAAGTGTTGTTCTTTTCGATTAGTTCAAGTTCTTCATCCATTGCCTTGACCCAGCATTCATCTTTGCAAGCTTCTCTTACATTTTGTGGTTCAATGGAGGAGAGTAATGCCAAATAGCTTGAAGCTTCTACAAATGTTCTTCTTGTTTGGATGCCAGCCTCCTTTTGCCCCAAAATTTGTGATTCTGGATGATTCTTTTGAACATACCTAGAAGGAGTCTTTTCTTCTATCATTATTTGTTCCTCTGGCTCCTCATGGGTTTCTTCTTCATGGGTCTCTTCTTCATGATCAGTCTAATTTAAAGAGTAGTCTTCATCCTCTTCGATATCTTCATGATTTACTTGCCTAGGGATGTATCCTTTTTCATCAACCACTACATCAACGCTGTCAACAATTCTTCCAAGTCTTTTATTATAACACTTATATGCTTTTCTATAGGGATAATAACCAAGGAGAATGCCTTCATCTACTCTGGGTTCAAGTTTGCCAAGCTGTTCATCAGTATTCTTAATATAGCATTTGCTCCCAAAAATTTTGAAATGCTTTACCGAGGGAGTCTCACCATACCAGAGCTCATGCGGAGTTTGAGTGTTGTTCACTCAGACATTTGTTTTGTTGAGAATAAAAACCACAGCATATGCAGCTTCACCCCAGAAGGTTGCCGGAGTTCCAGACTCATCAAGCATATCATGAGCCATTTGTTGGACTGTTCTGTTCATCCTTTCCACCACTCCATTTTGCTGAGGAGTCCTAGCTGTAGAGAATTCCCTTCTTATTTCCATGTTCTTCACAGAAATCGAAAAATTCATTTGAGGTAAACTCCCCACCTCTGTTGGACTTGAGGCACTTAATTTTGTAATTTGATCCATTTTCAACCAAAGCTTTGAAGGATTGGAATTTTTCGAATGCTTCGTCCTTGTGCTTCATAAATCCTAACCAAACCATCCTGGAGAAGTCCTCAATGAATAATATAAAGTATTCTTCTCCTCAAGGTGACCTTGTCCTAAATGGACCACATACATCTGTATGAACTAGCTCAAGAGGCCTGCTGTCTGATCCTTCCTTCTCAGGGAAGTTAGTTCTAGTTTGCTTCCCAAGCTGACAAGATTTGCATATGGTGTTGTCTGGAATTTTGATGTCTGGAAGACCACGAACTGCCCGGTATTTGCATGATTTCCTTACTTGTGAAAAGCTTAGATGCCCCAACCTCCGGTGCCATAACCAGCGTTCATCATTCTTGCTCAAATAACATTGTTGTTCTCCTTCTTCAAATATGTATAGATTATTTGGAGTTCTTTTGCCTTTGATTACTATTCTTCCTGTATCAAGATCACGAACACTACACCCATCTGATCGAAATATTACCTCAGTTCCATTATCACACATCTGACTGACACTCAATAAATTATGCTTCAAGCCATCAACATACAAAACATTTACATCTTTGACCTTCTCTTTTAACTGAGCAATGCCTTTTCCTTTTATGGCTACAGGGGTATCATTTCCAAAAGAAACTTTCTTTCCCTTTTCTAAAGCAGTATATGATTCAAATTTTTCTTTATCACCTGTCATATGCTTCAAACATCCGCTATCGATGTACCATTGATTTTCCTGTCCTTCTGCATATAAAGCTATCCCACATCTTTCTGGTTGTGGTTCCTTCATTCTCCATGTTTTGGCGCTTGAGGTTTGTTCCTTTTGAGTTGTCTTCCAAAACCTGCTCCTGCATTCAGAATCTTCATGACCAAAATTATGACAAATAGATCATTCAATTTCACTTTCAAGGGCGGAAAAGTGGTTATAGGTCCTCTTTGTGATTAGAGGCATACTTCTTTGTTTTTGAGCTTCTCTAGTCATGATTGTCTTATAGGCAACACATTGAGCTGCTTTGTGACCAAAGTTATGGCAGGAAAAACATTGGCCATTGAAGAAATTCCTGCGACTATCATCCAACCGATTGTAGTTTCTACTGACATCCATTTTTGAAGAAAATTGGGAAGATTTTACCTGTGGCTGGTTGTAGCTTCTGTTTGTCCTTAAGGTAGCATGCCCCCAATTTTCTTGATAGTCTTTGTTCGTTCTTGCAAAAGGCTGTCCCTGATTTACCTGATGATTTCTATTAGGTCTTTGCTCACTCCTTTTTGCTGCATCAAGATAACTTTTGGAGGTGGAAGCTTGAGATGTTTCACCATTATACCCCAAGCCTGTCTTGTTTATAGGGGAACACTGCACATTTATAGTCTCATCCAGAGTTTCAGATCCTTTAACAAATTTAAGATTAAGGGCCTTTGTTTTCTCAATTTCTTTTCTAAGGCCAACAATTTCACATTCTAACTTCTCAAGAAATTTTTCTTTTTCATCATGTTGAAATTGCAGAGTATCAATGATCATATTCTTTTCTTCTAAATATGTTTTGAGTCTAGTAATTTCTTCATAAAAACCATCCACATCTATAGCATCCATGTAATCATCATCTTCAAAGGCCATTAAAAGTTTATAGTGATTACCTCGTTCATCTTCATCGCTATTTGATAGTCCATCACTATCTTCATGAGTGTAATAGCTTTTCTTATTTGCATTCTGTTTCTTGTTCCATCTAACAGGTTCCTTCCCCTTGTCAATCTTATCCTTATGAGGACATTTGGAAGCATAGTGACCTACTCTTCCACATGCAAAACATTTGAAAGGTAACTTACCTCTAAATCTTCCAGTACCCCGTTGAAGATTTCTGACAAAAATTGATTCTTCTTCTTCTTCTGACACATGTCCTGACTCATAGAATTCTCCATTACCTGAAACCTTCAAAGCAGCTACTCTCCTGTCTGATGGACCTCCTTTCCTCATTTCATAAGCAGTTAGAATTCCGTGCAACTATGACATTTTAAGGTTTTGTAGATTCTCCTTTCCTTCTATAGCAGAAACTTTAGATTCAAATCTAGAGGACAAAGATCTTAGAACTTTTTCAACCACAACAACCTCTTTCATTTCTTCACCCAAATTTTTCATACAATTAACGATCTCATCTACCCGAAGAAAATAATTAGCCACACTTTCATCATTATACATCTTGAGATTTTCATACTGAATCCTGAGGGTTTGAGGTTTTGCTCGTTTTACCTGGTCATCTCCTTCATAGATCAGAACAATCTTGTCCCATATCTCTTTTGTGGATTTAAACTGCATTACCTTGACAAATTCTAATTGAGATAGGCATCCTAATAGAGTATTGACCGCTTTTGCATTTTTTTCATATTTCTTCTTCTCAGCTGGATCTGTGGGAGTTGTTGATGGAAAAGTATACCCGGTATCTATGATATCCCAGACTTCTGTACCAAGAGATTGAAGATAGGAAGTAACTCTTATCTTCCAATATACGAAGTTTGTCCCATCAAAAATCGGTGGCCTGATTGATGCTTCCCTCTCGTAGTTGCTCATGATGAAAGATCTTCCTTCAAGCGATCAAGCTTCTTTAGAAGGACCTGCTTTGATACCAATTGTTGGAAATAATACTAAGAGGGGGGTGAATCAGTATTATCAAGTCAAATATTCCTTTTTCAACAACAAATTATATACGCTACTTCAGTTAGTTAAACCTGCGTATATACGCAACTATGCAGAAGGAAACCCGCGTATATAAAGCAAACCTTTAATTTATTTTATCTTTCTAATGATGATTGTTAATTTGTGATGCAGAATCAAATAACCAGTAACTAGAGATAGTAAAATAGAGTAGAAAGACAATCACACACAAGAACACAAGATATAAGGTGGAAACCCAATGTGGGTGAAAACCACCTGCTGCAATTCGTCTCTATCTTCTTTTAAATTAGAAACTTCTTCTACAATGTACTGGTGCAGTCCTTTACCAGTACGCAGGCTGCAACTTGCAGAGAGCTACAACCCTCTCTCGTTCTCCAGCTTCTCCTGGAAGGGAGCTACAACCCCCTTTAGCTCTTGCGCTAGCCAAGATACTAGTACATAGGTGCTGGCCTACCGAAGGCTATAACCTTCTCTTTCTTCCAGGGACCACGTTTCATAAATTTTCAGACTGGATCCATGAAAATCAATCAATCATCAACCAATCTCCTTTCCACCAATTAGATCGAATCAAGTAGATACTTGTCTGACAGCTGTACACAGTACCAGAAACCACACACTAGAAAACAGAACCCAGAACACAACAACAATAGACAAAAGCAGCTAGATCACAACTTAGAGTATATACGCTATTTCAACAGCCTGAAACCAGCATGCATACGCTTCCACGTATGGAACAACCTGCGTATACGCTTCTTGACTGCACTTAACCTGCGTGTATACGTGCCTTCGCTTCACTGAACCTGCGTACAGATCTATAAAGGATAATTCACTCTTTCAGATATTCAATCACTAATTAACCCAGATTATCAGACTTATAGATTAAGCAAGCACCACATCTAGCAGATCAAAATCATACAAAGATACTATCATTCAAGCTTAAAGATTATGACCCATCAATAGAACTTATCCTTCTTTTGCGCTAAGGTTCTTCCTTCATTCAGATCCAGATCTGCATCACAACCCAATTACCAATATACCAGCTCTAGCACTTTGTCAGATCTTCAATCTAATTCAGATAATCATTTGTCACAAGATCTCCTTCCCCTTTTATAGCCTTAGGCCTTCTACAATACCATGGTCCAAAACCATAACATTTCAATACCATGAACCCAAAACTACGGATCAACACATCTAATGAGACACCATGCTCCAAAAACATAGGTTCAAATCCCAAGGATTAACTACCATGGACCAAGAGTATGATCCCCAACATATACACGCTTTTGTAACATATAACCTGCGTATATACGCGTCTTCATCTAGATGAACTTGCGTATATGTCTTTTTCTTCTTTCTGAGTGCCTGAACTGAGATCTATTACGAAAGAGAGTTTCCATCAAGTACAACACCTGTGGCATAGCTCCGAACCTGTACCATAATGCCAACATTAACCATACAAATGCATATATAGACAAGCATACAAGAATATGGAGGAAAACTTGAATAGCTTTATTAAGTTGAAAAGTGGCAGGAGGATTGCAACCATATGTTTTGACCCAGCATCATCCTCCAGCATCATCCTCCAGCAGGAAAGCCCTTCTTCACTTCAAGTAAAGCTTAGATCACCCAACACTATGAATATACACTAGAAAACCAACAACATTTCTCTATGAGATACAAAATTCCAGCCTCTGGATCTCAGTGATGAGGGATCCATATATAGATGATTGTAGGGAGGTGAGTCATCTCCTGGGGTCTTTATTAGTGCCCTCTCTCTGATAGTTCTTGCTTCCACTTGGAGAATGATGATCTCTTACTCATCCTTGGTCGAAAACAGAGAGGCAAGTGTTAGAGGGGAAGCTTCTAGAAGATTCCATGATCTTCCACCTCGCAATTTGTCCCTGCCATTTGTCCATTTTCCAACCATCGCACCCTACAGAGGAGCCATTTAGTATGCATCACACCCTGTACACTGGGAAGGTGATATGGATCGCACCCTCTGCACTGGGTTTTCAGTATGGTCCAGGTTTGACCATTTATGAGCAGTTTTTAGTGGAGAACTTCTGGGAGATGATGTAATCAGCTGACCTTGTTCCTTTATGTAGTGAAGCAACACTTTTAGGGACTTAGGAGCCCTCAGTTTATGGACATTTATGATTGGGGTTGAAGTGCCCATAAATGTCTATAACATCTTCCCACTTGAAACCATGGTGAATTTTATGCCACCTCGTGACAATGCTCTATTGTAATCTATTATGTTTCCTCCCATTTTTTTCTTGGTTTTTCTGAGCTCTCCCCCATCATTTTGGAGGTGCATTCTTCTCTTCTTCCTATGGGGATGGATTTTTTGGCTTTCCACCAAATGGCTCAGTTCTTCCCTTGAAGTAGGTGGCTCTTTTGTTCCTCTTTTTTTAAAGGGGGTGGCTATTGCCGAGCCCATTTAGGGTAATGATATGCCCAAAATAGTGGCAATTGTTGTGCTGTTAGAGATGGATGGTTCTCAACTCTTGGGTCTCATTTATTTTCTCCTAAAAGTGTATGCACATCAAAGGCATCAAGTTGACACCGTCAAAATTCCATCCGTGTCCACTTCTGAAAAATTTAATGCTTGGCACTCCACAACAGGCTGGTGGAATTCCGGTCAACTAAAATTCACCCAAAAAATTATTATGTGCAACCATTTCTCTCTCACCTTCATATAGCACAAATTTCACTTCTACTTGATTATCACACTTTGTGCCGCAATCATCCTCTCTTGGAGTTTTAATGAGAGAATTTCTAGGAATGACTGTAGACACGACACCCCCTTTTGACTCTGATTCCAAGACTCAAAGCTATAAAGTACTGAAGGTAAGTAGATACCTTCATTATTCAAGGAAATTTCCCAAACATCAGCTCGATATGCAACAACTTTTTTAGGATTTCCATCCTCGACAACAATGCTTGTGTAAATATGAATAATTTTCATAAAAAATGAATAGGAGAAATGAAAAGGATAATGAAGCTTGCCTATATATGATACGAGTGTTCCTCTTTTCACCTATGCCCTGGTTCATGGCTCCTTAGTGAAACTAAGTGTGAGAGGTTGAATCCAGGGGACATACTTAAGGCAGGTGAGATTGTCCTGCTCATCAAGTAAGGTTTTATCTCATACAAAACCCTTACACTCAAAACCCGCCAACGAGATCCTCTAGCCATTCAAAATTCATCATTTTTAAGTATATTTTCACCCATAATGGACTTTTTTGCTTCTAATGATGTATCGTATTCCTCTTTGGGTTACAGGAAATTCAACTCCACCCTCAATGCCAACATATTGAGCCCTTTCTCCTCTCCACCTGTAGAGAATGTTAGATCTTCACCAACATTGTTTGACATGATGGCTCATGAGCAAGAAATGTTACCCAAACATTCCATTAATACCCATGGAAACACACAAATTCAGTACTCTAGCACCAACAAGAAAGCAACCTCTTTGACCTTTATGCAAGACAAGCAGATGATGACTTATAACTTTCTATTTCATGTAATAAATGATTACAATACATATAAGTAATCACTTAAAGAAGCATAATTCATCTTCCATACATGTAAATTTGTGAAAACAATAAAAACTATAGTTAAGAAGATAATTATACTTCCCCTCTGTGCAACAAACCATTTCCTTGGAGATATCTCATTAAGTAATTATAGAAGAAGCATAATGGATATCGTGAATATTTCAAGCAATCAAATTTGTGAAATCAATGAAAATTATAATGGAGGAAACCCATTTTGCTCAAGGGAGTGTAGGAACAAATAGAATTCAAAGGAGATGAGTGCTTCATAAGTCATTTTTTATAGAGCACGACAAATTTTTGTATTCGGTATATGATTTAATAAAGGAAGAAGAAATTCCTCATTGACCTTGTTGCATGTATTAACCAAAAAATATTAGCAAGGCCAACAAAATTTCATAATCTAAAAAAGACATGGTTTTCCTTATTCCAAAATTGCTACACTTTTCCATGTCTTGAGGACAATGAAAATGGTGAACTGGTTTTGTTTGAACCCCTGTATTTCTTCTCAAAAAAAAGTTTGAGGTTTCTTCACCATGCTCATACTGTGCATATCTTGCAATCACTGTAGTTGATGGAATTGCTTTATGTCTAGGGATTATGTAACCACGTAGGCATTGAGATAGGTCCCAAAATTGTCAGTATGGGCACCAAAATATTCTCCTTTCAAATCTAGGGATTTCATTATTAAGTCTACTAGAAAATAAGTTTAGAGGATGCCCAAAAATAAGGCATAACATTTTAGTATGTGTGATTACTTAAAAGTGAATTTCTTTAACATGAACATCAATTTAACTGTGACAATCTTTATGGATTAACAAAATAAAAAATGCTCCCATAAGTAGAGGGAAGATCTACATAGGAACCTATAAAACATGTCTTGCAGAGGAAGGTTTTTTTATTGTTGTTGATGGAAATGTTTAGAAATCAAACATAATCAATTGATCAACTATTATATTAATTAATTACGGAGTCATGAGCTAGGGTTTGATGCAGGGTTTGCCCCTGATAGGCTTGCAATAGTGACAGAGGGTAGGGGAGACCAGAGCAGATCAGGACAAGGGAGCATTATCACAGGTTATAGAGAAAGATCGATTAGGGAAGGTGTGAACTGATGGAAGAATGACGAGCCTGGCAGGGGGGGAGTTATCCCCTCCTACAAGAATGTGATGGAAGGAGAAGCAAGCAGAAATGGGACTACGGGAAGTCAGGGAAAAAGGGGCAAGGACGCACCGTCATGGGAGCGCACTGGCAAGCTGGTCTAGGAGGAAAGTGCATGCCTAGAGTAGTAAAAAACCGAGGTTTGTCATCCCCAACAACAAACTGGAGGAATATAGAGGGTTTATGAAAGATCATGCGTTGATCTGCAAATTCATAGGGGCTTGGTCTATAGAGAAGGAATTGGTTAAATGGATACAACAATGTTGGTAACCGAAAGGTCACATAGACTTGAAACTAGGAGTGGAAGGCTTCTTTTCAGTCATATTCTCTAACCTAGAAGACAAAGAGAAGGTATTTGAAGATGGCCCTTATTTCTTCAATAATGCTGGTTTATTTATGCACCACTGGGAAGAATGCTACAACACGGATTAGGAAAAAATGCTGGCAGCACCAATCTGGGTTTGCCTGTTTGGCCTCCCAATGGATTTCTGGGACCCAGAAATCCTGGAAGGAATAGGTAACTCGATTGGGACCTTCATCAAGGTGGCTAACACAACAAGAAAAGGAAGGTACACTTCTTATGCCTAGATTTGTGTTTATAACAACATTACAGAACCTCTTCTTGATTGCATAGAAGTACAATATCATGATGAAATCTAGGAACAATCTCTGGATTATGAGCACATACCCTTCAAGTGTTAGAGATGCCATGAATATGGGCATCTATTCAGATATTTCCCTCAGAACTTCCTGGAGCTCACTCAAGGAAGCAGGAAGGAAGAAGGATTTGGTAAGGAAATGGAAGGGGGACTCCAAGAGGTCCACAAAAGGAAAAGGACCCAAAAGCTGACGAATAACCATAAAAACCTGTAGATAGAGAAGGACAAAGAAGATCAAAACAAATTTTCTGTGCTACAAGAAGAGGAAATGGAAGAGATCAATGAGGAAAGCAGTGATGAACCAATAGAGCCAATACAAAAAGATAAAGGGAAAAAGCAAGAATAGATCAAAATAGTGGAAGAAAACAAAGGGGAAGTAAATAAAATATATATGGAGAAAAGCCAGATGTAGATAGACCCATAGAAAGAAAATTTTAGTGAAGAGGAATAAGTGATGAAAAGATTACTATAGGAATGGAGACACCTAGACGAGAGGTTCATCCCAGAAGACCAAAAGCTGCTATACAAAAAAATGTTTCAACAATATAAAATGAAACTAGGAACCCAAGCATCTAGGATCATAGGGGGGACAGGGTCAAGAAGCAGGAGTATCAGGCAAAGGAGGGAAAAAAATGGGAAGAAGACCCATTAATGAATCCATCCAAATGGTGGGAGAAATGCTTGTTAACTCAGGAAGAGTGGTGCCACTATCAGAGGTATTCCACCAACCAATCAAACTGTTTAAATGATAATCACAACCTAGATCATAAGAGGTCTAAAGAGTAAAGGGAAACGGAGATATCTCAAAGAAAAACTGAGGAAAGATAAACCTAGTGTGATGTTACTTCAAGAAACGAAGATCAATGAACTAAAACTGAAGGAGATCATGGGAAACGTCAAGCCCAGGTACGAGATTGTAGGAAAAGATGCTATAGGAAGTGTACGAGGTCTGGCCATACTTTGGAACCCTGAAGAAGTAAGATTTGAAGAATGGGTAAGTATGCCAAGAATCCTCTCTCGCAAATTTAGAAACATTGGATCCAAGGAATGGGTTCTCCTCTCAGGGGTCTACGGTGCTCATATCCCAGGAGAAAGAAGGAATTTCATCAGAAACTTAGTAAATGTGTGAGGTCTGCACCAAGATATACCATGGATTATAGGAGGGGATTTCAACATGATTACATCGTTGAATGAAAAAAGAGGAGGTGTAAGAAGAATAGATGGAGATATGTAATTGTTTGCAGATACCATAAATGACTAGAGGCTAGTGGATAACCTAAATAATAATGGGATACACACCTGGAATAACAGAAGGGGAGGGAAGCATTAGATAGTCTCAAGATTAGATAGATTCCTAATATCTGAGCAATTTATGGGTAGAGACATTTTTGTGGAAGCGATGATATTACCTAGAATGGGGATGGACCACTAACCAGTTAGATTAGAGATAGATCTCAAAGCCAATCCTAAAAATCAGCCATTCAGATTTAAGGCTTTCTAGCTTAGAGACCCTAAGTCTATAAACAAAGTAGAGGAATTGTGGAAGCATAGTGAACAAAGGGGAAGAAACAGAATGCAAACATTCCAGCTTAAGCTGAAGGAAATGAAGCAAAAAATCAAGAATGGAACCAAGAGGAATTTGGGAACATAATACATGACTAACAACAGTTAAATCAAAGGATGATGGCAATACAACAAGAAATGATAAGGGAAGGGTGTAGTGAAGAATTAGTAGTAGAAGAAGGTAGACTGGTTAGCCTAATGGAGGAAACAGGACGAAATCTTATGGAGGCAAAAGTCAAGAGTGAATTGGTTAAGGGAGTGAGATAGGAACACCAATTTTTTCCACAAAGCGATGGTATATTACAAAAAGAGAAACATAATCATGTCCTTGAAAAATGAAGGAGTCTGACAAACTCAGCATGAGGATATGGAGGAAACCTTGGTTAGACATTTCGAAGATCTTCTAACAGAACCACAGGAGGAAAGGCAAGAAGCAGCTCATAGAATATGCAGCCATATACCCAATATGATTACTAGAGATCAAAAACTTTCTTTAATGAGAGCAGCTATGATAAAGGAGGTCGAGGAAGTGGTGAAAGGACAGAAGAAAAATAAGGCCCGGGGATCGGATGGCTTTATGATGGAATTCTATCAAGCTACATGGAAGTTCATAGGAAATGACATCCTGGAGGTGGTGGAAGAATCTATAAGAAATCAAAAGGTATGGTTAGGTTTAAATGCCACTCTCCTCTCTCTCATTCCTAAAATCTCCAATTTATATGACCCGGAGGGCTTTAGACCTATTGGCCTTTGTAATGTTATATATAAAATTATCTCCACTCTGATAGTTAAAAGACTAAAACCGATTTTTCCTAGCATTATATCCCTAGAACAAACATGGTTTGTGGAGGTTAGACAGATCCTAGATGGACCGATAGCATCACAAGAAGTGGTGCACTCACTAAGAGCAAAAAAGATGGCTAGAATGATGATTAAATTGGATCTATCCAAATCTTATGATAGATTAAATTGGGAATACCTTAGGAAATTTTTGAAGGTCTTTGGTTTTTGTAAGAGATGGATAGATTCCCGTCGATGATATCCACCCCAATGTTCTCAATCCTCTTAAATGGAACCTCGTCATCCACCTTCAAAGCCACTAGAGGTCTTAGGCAAGGGGATCCCTTATCTCCATTCCTTTTCATTATTGTTGCAGATGGGCTAGGAAGGTATATCAAAAAGGAAGTGTAGGCGGATAGAATCAAAGGGAGAAGGGTTTGCGGGAACAATCTCCCGATAAACCACCAACAGTTCGTGGATGATATCATGTTATTATGTGTTGTATCTCTCACAGAAGTGAAAAGAATGAAATACATCCTTGATCTCTTCATGGAAGCCTCAAGCACTCAAATTAACAAGGAGAAATCACGTGCTTACTTCTTCTACACAACTGGTAATATAAAAACTTACCTTGTAAGAATTTTGGGATTCAGGGTAGGAGAGTTACCAACAAAGTATGTAGGAACACCCTTGGAAATCAATTCTCTTAAGCTGGAAAATTGGCAGTAGACTATACAAAAGATCTTAGGAAGGCTAGCCAACTGGTCTTTCAGATCCCTAAACCTTGCACGAAGAGTAGTCCTAGTAAAATCAGTCCTGCAATCAATTCCAATTTACCAACTATCTGGGATGGTAGCCCCGAAAGGGGCATGCTCCAAAATGGTGGAAATATTCAAGAAATCCATATGGGGAGGGCCTCAACAATAGAAAAATGGGCTTTGATCTCATGGCAAGGATTGACTAGGAAAAAGGAGGGAGGGGCCCTAGGGCCGAGGGATCCATACCTCATCAACCAAATTATGGGAGCCAAGTTATGGTGGAGATGGATGGAAGCAGGAGGAGACCTCTGGAAGGGAATATGGATGAGGAAGTATAATATGCCAGGGAGAGAAGAAGATATATTAAGTTATGCAGAACCACCAAGAGGATCTACCATTTGCAACCTGGCAATCTAGAACAAGGACATAATCACAAACCATGATTTCTAGGAAATACAAAATGGCAAAACAACAAAGTTCTGGGATGAGGCTTGGCAATAACGAGAAAAATTAAATGTAAAGCAAGAATTCAGAAATCTTCTACAATTCTCAAAACATGTAGGCCTAAGTTGAGTAGGTGAGTTCTGGAAAGAAGACCACAATGAGGAGGATTAGAGAGTTTGGAAAAACCCAGAAGAATAGGGTCAAAGTACAGAAGAAGAATAGAGAGAGCTCTATGTAGAAGAAATGGGAACAAGAAAGCTATCTATTAGAACAAGACCTCATATCTTGAGATGGGGACATTCCATGAAAGGGACTTTCATGGTCAAAGAAGCACATGGTTTAAAAGCTGAGCAAGAATAGGAAGGACTCGAACATCTATGGAAATAAATCTGGCATAGAAAATGGTGGCTAAAAGTAACTCAATTCCTTTGGTTAACATGCAAAGGCTGAGTTTTGACATGGGACCAACTTTAGAAAAGAGGGATGCAAGGACCATCCCTATGTGGTCTATGTAAGCAGGACAATGAATATATAGAACACTTAATGAATTCATGCCAGTTCACTCAATAATAGTGGGAAGCCATCTATGGGGTCTTCGAAAGGACAGATAGGAATGAATAGAGCATAAGAGAGACAATCCAACAATGGGGACGAGACCACTTTACCAGTCTAGTTCTTAATAGAGCATGGGGGATAGTAATAGGATTTAATCTTTGGATTATATGGAAGTAACGGAACCAAAGGATCTTCAAAAACAAGGAATCCACTCTAGAGCAGGTATGGAAGCACATAATAGAACATATCATGGAAACCATCCTAGCAGAAGAATGGCGACAAGAGGAGTGGGAGACCTTGCTATGGGAAGCAAGAATTTTAAAAAAGCTCAACCTAGCCAAAGAAATGGTGGGAGCGCATACATGGAAAGAAACAAGGAAGAGAAGGGAATTATCCTAGAATTTCACCAGACTAGTAGAAGGATTCATAAAATTGAACTTTGATGGAGCCTCCAAAGGGAACCTGGGTATTGCAAGGATAGGAAGCATCTTCAGAGATTGCCAATGTAGGGTTAGACTCTTGTATTCGTCACATTGCAGCATGAGGAGTAACAATGAAGCAGAACTTGTGACAGTATGACAAGGAATGAGAATAGCTGTCAGGCTTGGGTAGAAGCAACTAAAAGTTGAAGGGGATTCATTACTGGTAATCAACATGATGCAGAAACTCTACAATGGAAAGGCATGGGACAAACTGAGCCAAAGCTAGAGAACAACAAGCCTCATCCAAGAAATGAGAGAAATAATGATAGGTTTGATTATATGATCATAAAGCATGTAAAAAGAGAAGGGAATAAAGTGGCAGATTTCCTGGCCAACTAGGGGTGTAACCAGCAAGTAGGACACATGGAAAGAACATGGCCTATACAACCAAGGGATACAAGAATGGACCTGGTAAGAGAATTATTAGCCCAAGATGACTATCATGACTAGACGCAATGAGAATGAGCATAACACACCCAAGAATCGGGGTGATGGAGTAGATAATTAGACTAATTATGGTTGTCAGCGACCGGGAGGTGAAAGGACTACCCACCACAACCAACACAATTATACTGCAGGGCGTAGTGGAGTCCTCCATGTATGCAACGATGTCAGACCACTAATGCTCAATAATTTATAGATTCAATGGATAGATGGAGAATACTAACTATACCAGCAGATTGCATACATAAACATAAATGAATGGCTAGCTATAGGCAGCAAAAGAGAATATTGACTGTACAGGCGAATGCATATATGATGACATATGAATGGCTAGCTACAGGCAGTAAAGAAGCTTGCAAATATAATTCATGAAAGCAGAGATAAGATGACAGTTATCTCGCCTTAGACACAAAAGAAAACATTAACAAATTGTTCAAGTGCAAACATAGAACAACAAAGAGAATGGACATTGAACACATAATAGCAAAAGAATCTTATATTGCTAGAATCAGAGTCTTAACCTATCCACTTTGTCCCTTAACTATTTGATTCACTGAAGGCAAGCATGGCTTGGAGGTTTCTTATTCTAACATAATAATAACCTCATTCAGATATTTTTTGTAGCTTGCTGCACTGTCTGGAAGCTCTCTCATGCAAGAGATGCCCCATGACGCTGGTTTTGATGAGCTGTATTGGGCTATTGTTGTGTTGTTCTGCTTCATGATATTTCTATTCTTGTGTTGCATTGTGTTGCTCCATGACTATTCTGTTTGTTTGGAGAGGAGCTGTCCTTGCTATGTTGCTATGTGGCCCCTTTTATTGCCTTTCAAGTCTTTGTTTTCGGGCAGCCTTCCTTCTGGACTCTTCCATGTAGTGGAATGGATCTTCGGGCCTCTGTAATCCCTTAAACATTTAGAAATGACCATTTTTCTATTATATATAGGAAAATGCTACATATAGCAAAAAACCCACCCATTTCTTCTTTTCTGGACCTTAAAAATTCCTTAAACATGGATTTCTTTATCTATCAGTTTTGCCCTTGGTTCGTTGTTGCATGTCACACTTGGCTCGTTCTATGATTCCCTTTATATTTGGAAATACTTTAAAACTGAGAAAAAAATAAATTGAAAAATAGCTTTTTGTGGACTTCAAACGCTATATATTTCCCTTCCTGAACCCTTTTGGGTTCGGGCTTCATCGCTATTGGCGTCAGCCAGGCTCCCTTCGTATTTTCGTTATATAAAGAAAGCACATGAAATACATTAAAAGTGGCCAATGTGCAGAATTCAAATATTATAAAACATCATATCTAATGCCGTCAGGTCCGGCTATCAGGTTGTACCATATGTATATGCAAAGGCCCTGCCCCATGGTTTCCACCGATAGCAATCTGGCGATGTAACATAGGCCATCGATTTTCACGCGTGATCAATGATCCACATTTAATTGTCGATCGCAATCACTCCTTCCACCTAGTCTATGCTGATAATGCCGACTTGTCTCCACTGATTTGCCTCTGCCGATTGAGACCTTCTGATCTGATCATCGGTGATCGCTGATCGGAGGTGTCCAACACCGATTGCCACTACCCGAAGTCATTTCTTCTTGCTGATTTATGATTTGCAGCTTAGATCTACACCATTGATTAGCCAGATCTAATTACTACTGTACATTCTTGAGTTTTAAGCCTATGATAATGTTTTTTCATGGTTTTGGATGTGTTTTACCCTCCCAATAGTGCATTTTTGCCCTTCCAAGGTCTCTCCTCCATCGCTTGTTTCAATCTTTGGATGATCTTAAGAACTTTTGAAGACTTAGGGAGTGCTTTGGAGCATATTTGGATCCATTTGCATGACTTTAAGCAAACTTTGGAGAGTTTGGGAGTTTTTTGGATCCATTTTTGGGCCAAACGCCAACAAAGCTAACAGGAGTAACCATTTTTGGAGATTCCTTCGATATCTTCAGTTGACACCATAGTGGAGACAATTGAGCATATACCTATAGGCAAATCCATAGAGGAGGTATCCATAGATGAGGCACCCAAAGTTATTAAAAATTTTCCATATGATGATTGCCTACATAACGTTGATGAGGTGCAAGGAGACATGGAGGTATCCACTATTGATGAGGTACCATGAGACATATCCACCATTAATGAGGTGCTTGGAGACATAAAGGGATCTATAGATGTGACTGAGTTTACAGATGATAGCCACACACAATAGTTTCGTTAGTTCTAATTTGGTCTTCTAGCCTTGGAAAAGAAGGTCATGATAGTGTGAGAGGCCATTCTATAGTAGAATGAGGAGTAATGGTACAACTAGGATACACATCGAAGCATCAAATAAACCCTCTTTAGACATACATAGATGGGTCTTGTAGAACTAGTAGATTTCCTCTGCATGTTGGAGAGGGAGAGGCAGAGTTACCTAGACATATCTCATGTATTGACCATGATTGTGAGATGAGGCAAAATGAGTTTCATAGAGCGCAACATTCACATGTTGGATTTGTTGCGTGTATGAGTACACATGCATTTGACCTTTCCCTTGGGGTGGGATGGTGTGAGATTCTAAGATGGTACCTAGTGGAGTGGGCTAGATTTATGGACATGATGGTAGTTGGGACTAAAACTAAGCAAGATATTCTAGAAATTGGTGATATTGGAGGCCTAGGATGGCATCGGGATCTAGGAGGGGCTTCCTATCATATACTTGAGATGCAGGATGATGATTTTTTGGATTTAGATGGGGTTCCCCACAAGACCATGGATGTTGATGGTGAGGGAATTGGTAGTGTGACAAATCGAGTTACTCAACATCCACACCCTTTCAGATCTTTGTCAACATTAGTGATAGGAGTCATATGATGATCAACATACTCTAGTAGGGTTTTTTCAGATGAGGCCACATTGGTATGCTACTAGATAGCACATTGTGTGGGGCTAAGGGTTCTCTCCATTTATGTGGGGCACAATGGTCATGGAGGAGAAACAAAGTGGTGGCATTGCCACTAGTACATAGGAGGATTCACCCTTTGTTTCTTTCAGGCAGATTTTGGAGGCAAAGCCAATACATAAGAAGGTATGGTGATGCAATAATGGAGGTGGTGATAGAGGTAAGGTGCTGGATCATGTACTATCTTAGATTTAGACCATGGCATCTAGTGGCATGTCGAAGCATGCAACATCAAGCAATGGTTTGTAGGTGAGCATGTAGATGCATGGCAGTGTGTTGGGGTGCGTAGATTTGCACCATGGAGTGGGAGGAGTGACTTAACCCACATCAAATTTTCTAGTGGAGTGGAAGATCATTGACACATATGGGATGCCATATGCTATAGGGTGGTATCACAGTGAGCGTTGATATCCAGTGGTGTACGGATTTGTGCCTCAGAGTTCAATGTTATGTAGAGGAGTGAAGGGGTGCATAGTTATGTATGACAAAGCATGATGATGTACAATAGGTTGTTGGAGTGTTTCCACTAGAGAGATCTCTTGATGGGGATGTCAGGCACACCATTAGGGTTGGTACACCCATATCTAGAGAGAGAGTTGATCACACAGATTACTGTGAGATTCCATTTATCATTCTCCAACATTGCACATTGATACATGGGACTTGGATATTGTTTTTTGATTCTCTCATCATAAGCAATAGGACCTAGGAGGTTCATTTAAGATAGTTGGACAAGAAACAATGCATCAGGAGAGAGGCTTTATAGTCGTGGCATATGGTTAAGGTGTCAGTTGGCAAGTGTAGGCTTGGGGATGGTTCGATATGCTACAAGGGTAGCATGTGCTCCACCCTTGAGCCCACATTTAGGGGGATGAATGCCACCTATTGGGTGAGACATTATGATATGTGTGAGGAGCACATACATTGGTTGGTGGACTATTCTTGTAGGTGTATGTTTAGACACTAGGCAGTTTTTGGTAGCATCTATAGGAGACGGGATAACAGATCTCACTGTGTGGTATGAAAGGCACATGGAAATGTTGCACACGCTGGACTAATTTAGGATGTATAGAGTACATATACTAATTGCATGCAAGGACTCAAGAGATGGTACGAGTTGGTGCTAGAAGTTGTCAAGACTTTGTTGTATCCAACATGGCTATGGGATGCAGGAATTCAGTTGGATGATTGGTCACTCTATTTTGTGACGAGTGGGATCAGGGTAGAGAGTGACTCATCTCAGTCTTGGTTTGACATATGCGGGAAAACCAAATCCTTTGTCACATGGAAAAGCCAATTTTCCTTATTACTACTCTGGATTAAGATTAGAATTAGATGGCTAGACATTGATACCATGGAGATGCGAGGGCATCATGAGTTTGGCCTTCACAAATTTTTCGCCATCAGGTTCCACGAGAGGAGGATACAATCTGCACATGATGGCAAGTTTGTGATAGTCAGAGTGGTGAAATGTCAGCATGCTGACACCATTCTCATACTGGCATTGCATCTGGCCATCATAAGATTTCATGATTCATCTACCCATAGGGGTGATATGGTTGCTACATGAGGATATCATTTAGATATTCCATTTGAATCTATTCGTTTTCTATTGGCATAAGGGAATTCACTAGCATGGCAGGTTAGTCAGTAGGAGGATACTAGGGGAAGTTCATGTGGGAGAGACTTCATCCACATAGGATTGTGTTGTGTGTTCAAGAGTTTACTCTTGGAGTGCATGAGGTGGACTACTCAGTAGGGAAGTGTGATTGGGAGTTAGTCATGGTCCTACATTGTCATGATTCTCTACATATTAATAATATGTAGAGGGCTTCTGGTACTTGTATTTGGTTGGACAATGAGTGGATCAAATTGTTCTTCACATTGATTAAGATGGCTTGGAACCCTGGTATCGAGGGATTCCTTCTATTGGAAATACTAAGAGTGGGGTGAATCAATATTTATTTTCAATTGTTATTATTACTAGTTTAGATTCTTAATAATTTTAATCAAATAAATGATTTTATTAAATATAGAAAAAGATTGAATACAATATCTGATGAGTTTTCCCAAGCACCAAATTGGAATTTGATGAGGCTCCAACCTTTAGGGCTCCGACCCTATCTTACCAAGGCACCAACCTTGAATTTAGGAGTAGCAACTCCAAGAACACCAATCCTTCCAATTTTGAGGCGCTAACCACAAGGGTTCCAACCCTATAGATTTATTCTATCAAGAAATGTTGGACTGTAATATACATATTCAAGGACTTCATTACAAAATATTTTTCTTGTAGTCTTTGTAATAGATCGCTTGTCTACGCTATGGCTTCACTTCAAGTTTGAACCTTCAAGATGAATCAATTCAAATGATTGTCCTCCCGCTTTGTCTTCCACTTCCTTCTTCGCTCGGGCTTTGAATTCCTTTGTCTCTTCAAGTTCACGAGTTGTGAACTTCTTTGATTCTAGTTGGGTGTGGAGCCTGATTATCTTCTATATTCAAAGGTATCGCCACATTGGACCCCAATTCGTAATGGTGTGGCAAATTTGCTCGTAAAATATACACTGCAGGGGGGCTACTGCGACCTTTGGGAGCCCCACCCTGGCATGGGATCAGGGGTAGTGCCCCCGAAGCTAAAAGTAGATGTAAAATTGCATTGTAAAATGTTGTAATTTCGTAGTCAATCTGGGTCATGCATTACATGGAGATCTGATGGTAAAAGTTATGTTTAATTTAGTGTTTTTTCCCTAGAAGGCAACCCATCACTATATATGAGGGAATTGCATTGCCTCTATGTATATATGTATTATGAGTGAGGAGGACAGAAGAGATTGAGAGTGAAGACATAATTACAGCATATCTATTGTAGGTTATATCTCTTCAGTTTGCTAGATAATATAAAAGGAAGGACTAGATGTTTCTTCGGGGACGTAGCCCAAACTGGGTGAACCACGTATATCCGTGTCTCTCTTGTGTTATGCATTTTCTGTGTTTATATTTTTGCAACATTTTATGTGTTGCATTGTTCTGTAATATATAATTTTCTAACAACTAGTATCAGAGCCGAAGGCCTATTTAGCTTATAAACTCACAAGAGAGAAGGGTTCCTAGTTCAAGTGGGAGCAATGGCAGAAGATGGTAGTTTTAGGCTCAAAAAATTTAACGGTAAAAACTATTAGCCATGGAAGATGCAGATGGAACATTATCTGTATCAGAGAGATCTGTACCAACTAGTGAGCAGAAAGTCAAAGAAGCTGACGAGTATGACAAACACAAAATATGATATTCTTGACAGAAAGGCACTTAAAATAATACGGTTGTGCTTAGTGACATCAATAGCCTTTAATATTTCAAAGGAAACGACAATATAGGGTTTAATGTTGACTTTGGCCAAACTATATGACAAACCCTCGGTCTCAAATAAGGTATTTCTTATGAAGCATTTATTTAATATGAAAATGTTAGAAGGTGGATCTATTGCTGATCATTTGAATGAATTTAATACAATTACCAGTCAGTTAAGTTGTGTAGGGGTAAATTTCGATGATAAATTTAGGGCTCTATTATTTCTGTGCTCATTGTTAGAAAGTTGGAATGGTTTGGTTATGCCATTAGTAACCCTGTCTCTGGATCTATCACTTTAAAGTTTGATGATGTTGTTGGTGCAATCCATAGCTAGGAAATACGATGGAAAAACTCTCATGAGACATCAGGTAATGCTTTGAATGAAGAGACTAGGGGAAGAAAAATGGAAAGAGGAAAGAGCCCTAGATATCACAGTAATTCAAGAAAAGACAAATCCAAGTCCATATCGAGGATAGTGTGCTGGAAATGTGGGAAGAAAGGACACCTGAAGAAAGACTACAATTATTGGAAGGGAAAAGAAGGAGACGCATAACAAGAAAACAATCATGAAGCGAATGTGACAGGTGATGTGTTGCAATATGCTTTAATTCTTTCATTAGAAAATATTATTGATGCCTGGGTGGTAGATTCAAGGGCCTCATCCCATGCCACACCTGATAGGAAACATTTTCATGATTATGTTCAAGGAGATTTTGGACAGGTTCGGTTGGGTGATGATAAGCACTTTAAAATCAATGGAATGGGTATTGTTTTCATAAAATAGCATAATGGAATTCAATGGCTATTGAAGGAGGTAAGGCATGTTCCAAATCTAAAGAAAAATCTTATTTCAATAGGGTAGTTAGGAGGTGAAGGTTGTGTGACTAATTTTACAGATAAAGCTTGGAAGGGCACTAAAGGATCCTTGGTAATAGCAAAATAAGATAAGGTTGGTACATTATATTTATGTAATGGTATTTCTAATTCTGTTAGTACTTTAACCTCTACAGGAGAAGATATCGCATTGTGGCATCATAGGCTTGGGAACATGAGTGAGAAGGGGATGCAAATTCTTCAGAGAGAGCCATATTCCTCAGAGTTGGGAAAGAAAATAAGAGCGAAAAAATAGAGCTTGTGCATACAAATGTATGGGGACCTGCTCAAGTATCATCTCATGGTGGTTCTCGTTATTATGTTACTTTTATTGATGATGCAACCAGAAAAACCTGGATTTATTGTATTTGAAATAAATCTGATGTATTTGATACTTTCAATAAATGGAAAGCTTCGGTTGAAAATGAGACAGGAAAAAGGTTGAAGTGTCTCAGATTAGACAATGGAGGTGAATATTGTAGCAAAGGGTTTGATAAGAACTATTGAGAGAATGGAATTTGCAGAGAGAAGACAGTTCCAAGAACACCACAAGAAAATGGTGTGTCAAAAAGGATGAACAAGACAATCATGGAGCCCGCAAGGTGCATGAGATTGCATGGAGGATTTCCTTTACAATTTTCGGCATATGTTGTAGATACTGCTATTTATCTAATAAGCATAGGGTCTTCAAGTTCCTTGGATGGTGGTATTCCAGAGGAGGCATGGACAGGTAAAGAGGTAAACTACTCATTTTTAAAAACTTTTGGTTGTGAAGCCTTTGTCCACATTAATAAAGAAAATAGAACAAAGCTTGAGGTAAAATCAAAAGAAATATACTTTTATTGGATATGGTGCTAATGATTTTGGTTATCGCTTTTATGATTATGAAAAACACAAAATCATTAAGAATGGAGATGTCATATTCAATGAAAAGGTATTTTATAAGGATCAATTGCAGGAAAAGAAACAAGAAAAAGAAAATAGAGAATACACAATGCTTGATGAGATCATAGAAAAAGTGATGGTGTCTAAAAATCATAATGATTAACGCCCATAACAAAAACCACAATAACAACAAGTAACTCAAACACCTGAAAGTGGTGTTAGAATATCTACCCGGATAAGTAGACCCCCTTAGTGATACTCTACTTCATTATATTATGTATTATTGACTGATTCTGGTGAACTAGAATGTTATGAAGAAGTAGTGTAGGTAGAAACCATGAAGAAATGGGAGCGAGCCATAAAAGAAGAGATGGACTCCTTAGCACATAAGTAGACTTAGGAGTTAGTCATGTTGCCTACGGGTAAAATAGAATTGCAGAATAAACGGGTTTACAAGATGAAGGAAGAAGATGGAGGTAGAAAAAGGTATAAAGCTAGATTAGTGGTGAAAGTGTTTGCATAGAAAAAGGGTATAGACTTTGATGAGATATTTTCTCCTATTGTTAAAATGACTTCAATTAGAACTATTTTAAGTCTAATAGCAGTTGAAGATTTGCCTCTTGAGCAGTTAGATGTAAAGACAACTTTTCTCCATGGGGATTTGGAGGAAGAGATATATATGCAGCAGCCACAAGTCTATGAGGCAAAAGTGAAGGAGAAACTAGTGCGTAGGTTGAAGAAGAGCTTGTATGGCTTAAAACAGGCTCCAAGGCAATGGTATCTAGAATTTGATAGGTTTATGTCTAAACAAGGTTATACTAGATATCACTCTGATCATTGTGTTTACCTCAAAAGACAAAATGATGGAAGTTATATTATATTGTTATTATATGTAGATGACATGCTTGTTGCAAGTTATAACATGAAAGGAATAAATGTGCTCAAAATAAAATTGGCAAACTTGTTTGCAATGAAGGATTAGGGTGCTGCAAAACAAATCCTTATTGTGAGAATAACTAGAGACAGGAAGAATCGCAAATTAACATTGTCTCAGAGTGAGTACATACAAAAGGTGCTAAAAAGGTTTAATATGTAGAATACAAAACCAGTTAGTATACCTTCGGCTAGCCATTTCAAACTAAGGAAATTTGAACCAAGACTCATGAAGAAATGGCTAATATGTCTAAAGTTCCATATGCATCAATAGTTGGAAGTTTAATGTATGCAATGGTCTACATAAGGCCTGATATTACACATGCAGTGGGAGTTGTAAGCAAGTACATGAACAATTGAGGAAAAGAACATTGGATAGAAATAAAGTGGATTCTCAGGTATTTGAGAGGTGCCACAAATCAAGCATTATGCTTTGGTGGTTCAAACATTACTCTACAGGGATATGTTGATGTAGATATGGTGGGTGATAGAGATAACAAGAGTAGTGTCATAGGGTATGTGTTTACTGTAGGTAGAATAGCTGTTAGTTCGGTCTCAAAACTGCAAAGTGTTGTTGCACTCTCAATAACAGAAGCAGAGTATGTTGTTGCTACAAAGGCTAGTAAAGAAATGATTTGGTTACAAAGGCTTCTGGATGAATTGGGTAAGAAGCAGTAGTTGGGTAGGTTATACAGTGACAACCAGAGTGCCATACATATTGCAAAGAACTCTGCATTTCAATCCAAGACTAAACATATATAGCTCAAGTACCATTTCATTCGGTTAGCATTAGAAGATGGAAAAGATACACACTATCCAAAATCTTGGAGATATGTTAACAAAAGTTCTAACCAGGAAGAAACTAAGATTTTTCTTATTTTCACTTGGTCTTCAATGATGATGAAGAATATGAGAAACAACCATGTCCAAAGTGGAGTCATTGTCCAGCAAATGAGTCTCCAAGTGGGAGATTATTCAGTGTGGAGCCTGATTATCTTTTGTATTCAAAGGTATTGCCACATTAGACACCAGTTTGTAATGGGGCAGCAAAGCTGCCCGTAAAATATATGCTGCAGGTGGGATCTAGAAGGGGGGCTATGACCTTTGGGAGCACCCCCCGGTAGGTGATCAGCGGTAGTACCCCCGAAGCTAAAAATAGATTTAAAATTGCCTTGTAAAATGTTGTAATTTTGTATTCAATCTGGGCCATTCATTAGGCAGAGATCTGATGGTAGAAGTTATGTTTAATTTAGGGTTTTTTGTCCTAGAAGGCAACCCCTCACTATATATGAGGGAATTGTATTGCGTCTATATATGTCTATATTCTTAGTGACGAAGAGAATGGAGATTGAGAGTGAAGACGGAATTAAAGTGGATATGTTGTAGCTTGTATCTCTTAAGTTTGCTAGATAGTATAAAAGGAAGGAATGGCTATTTCTCTTAAGACATAGCCCAAACTGGGTGAACCACATATATCTATGTCTCTCTTGTGTTATGCGCTTTCTATGTTTATATCTGTACAATATTTTATGTGTTCCATTGCTTTGTAATATATAATTTTCTAATAATTCTTCTTTTTGCCTATGCCCAATCAATCCTTAAGGTGAGATTTTATAACTTGTATTTATACGAGTTTCCCCAATACCCAAAAGACATGTTCATTTGAAAGGAGAGGCCGACTTATGGAAATTCATCAAATTACTCATAAGCCTATTTTATTTATGGAATATTTTATAGGAGATATCGTACCCAAAGAGGTTGCACATCCACATCATCAATCGCAATCCCAACTCTTAACATCATTGATGTAACATAGTTGATATTTATATCACTGATGAAACAAACATGATTTAATATTAAACCATTGTCAATAGATCTGTCAAGTTCGCAACTAATATCGAAGTCGGTGGTTGGGTTCACAAGACTTATCGCAATCAACGGTTGGGTTCACAAGTCTTATCGCACTCGGCGGTCTGACAGGGACAACCCTTATGATTTGCATAACTTCCTTAATACCTGGACGTGATATTACATAAAATAATATTCTGTGCAGCTATTAGGTCCGCGTATTATATCACAATCGACGTTTTGACATCCTTTGAAACTTGTGATACCTACATATGCGATATTTCATTAATTCATGCTATAATGGTGTATCAGGTCCACAATGTTATATCACAATCGGTGGATTTGTATGTGACAAGGTTGTAAGGTTAGCAATATGGTGGATGCGATATTGTTTAGGGCGTGTTGTAATGGGACCATTGGTCTGTAACTCATATCGCAATTAGGGTTTTTAGCAGTGTTTACATAACTTAATATAATCAAACTGTCGGTGCAATTTATGCCGATATTATATATTGTCAAAAGGGTTCCATGGTTTATTACTTCCTCGCATATGACTCTTACTGTTGACATATGCGATAGATCTACATTGTCTTGGCTCGTCGCTCCTATGGTTTATCATTACTCCTATGACTTTTGATACACTACTTCGATAGGTCTTCTTTCGATTATCTCTTCTCTACTCCACGAGCTCTTCTTTTGATGGCTCTCCTTTGATGGCTTTCGATGAATTCTTCCTACTCCTATTGCTTCATAGATCTGCTCTCCTTGACTTCGCATCATTATTTACTATCTAGAATATTTCCATATTGATACCAATGAAAATATATGTCAACAATCTCCCCATTTGTCATTGGTGGAAATATTCTTCTTCTCTCCCCCTTTGACATCAATGGAAAAGGAGTGCACATAGACTCCCCCTGTTGAACTATTCCCCCTATCAAACTTATCCCCCTGTCATGTGGCATATTAAGAATTGGTTTAGTGTGATGCTAAAGAAATAACTCCCATATTTTGATGGAGATGTTCAAATGCTTCTTGAGGAAGAGTTTTTGTGAAAATATCTGCAATTTGTTACTTGGTATTGATATATTCCAACTTGATGTTTTGTTCAACCACTTGTTCATAAAAAAATGATACTTGGTTTTATATGTTTGGTTTTTGAATGCACCTCTAGATTTTTACTAAGACTAATAGCACTTGCATTATCACAATGGATGGTGATTGGTTGTTTAGTTTCTATGTTGACATCCTTCAAGGCTTCCTTCATCCATAGTATTTGTGTACAACATTCAGCTACGACTATATATTTGGCTTTAGTTCTAGAGAGAGATATAGATGATTTTTTTTGGTGAGCTAAACTACTAGGCAATATCCCATAAAAAAAATGCATTTCCACTAGTGCATTTACGATCATCCATGCTTCTAGCTCAATCAACATCGGTATAAGTTGCCACTGTAGTATTTATGGTTTTGGGATACCAAAGACCAAAGTCAGAGGTTCCTGTCAAGTATCTAAGAGTTCTTTTGATAGCCAACATGTGGGACTTCTTAGGAACTAATTGAAATTTTCCCACCATTCCCATTGCTTGCATAATTTTGGGCCTTGTAGCCATTAAGTATAAGAGAGATTCAATTATTGACATGTAAAGAGTTGCATCTACTGGGGGGGGAATCATCATCTTTGCTTAGTTTGCAGATTGTAGTCATCGGTGTGCTCATAGGTGCACATTCTTCCATTCCATATATTTTAAGCATATCTTTGAGATATTTTGTTTGAGATATAAACATGTCTATTGTGGTTTGCAATACTTGTAGTCCAAGGAAGTAAGATATCTCACCAATCATTGACATTTCAAATTCTTTTGACATATTTTGAGCAAACTCATGGCTCATTTCATCATTATTGCTAGCAAAAATTAGATCATCAACATATACAAGGTTGATTAGTAAGTTATCCTCATCCATCTTCATGTAGAGATTACTTCTTGCCACCCCCTTTTTGAAGTTTTAATGCTGTATATAGTGATCCAGTCTTGCATACCATGCTCTAGGAGCTTGTTTCAAACTGTATAATTCCTTTTTCAACTTACATAGAATGTCTTTTCCTTCTTCTAGATCAAAACCTTCGGGTTGCTCCATGTAGACATCTTTGTTGAGTTCCCCATTCAGAAATGTTGATTTTACGTCAATTTGATATAATTTGAATCCTTTTGAGCATGAAAATGCCAAGAATATCCTTATAGCTTCCATATGAGCTACTGTTACAAAGTTTTCTTCAAAATCGACTCCTTCAATTTGTGAATATCCTTTACAAAAAAGTCCCTTATTTCTGATGATTTGTCAATCTTCATTAATTTTTTTTTGAACACCCACTTAGTTCCAATTATTTTTTTATCATTTAGATGAGATACCATCTCCCATGTCTCATTTTTCTCAATTTGAGACATTTCTTCTTCCATGGCTCCCACCCAATGACGATCCTTGCTTGAGTAAAAGTTTTTGCTTCTATCACAGATAGGAGAGAAACGTCATTTCTCTTTGGTCTACTTGTCATCCTTCTTCGAATTTGTATTCCTTCATCAACATTCCCAATAAATTTCTCTTCTGGGTGATTCTTTTGGAGGATTTTCACTTTTAAAGGAGTTTGAGATGATTCTTTTTGTTTTTGTTTTTCTTGATATTTTTCTTCCTTTTCAAGTTCTTCTTCACGTTCTTCAATAAAGGGATCAATTTGATGATCTTCAATTTTCTTTTCTAGAATCCATTCATCAATCTTCACATCACAACTTTCCACTATTTTCCGTAGTCAATTATTGTAGAACTTGTAAGATTTGCTTCTGGTAGAATATCCAAGAAATATTCCTTCGTCAAACAGCAAATCAAATTTTCTAGGTGAGTCGTCATTGTTCTTTATGAAGAATTTGCTTCCAAAAATCCTGAAGTATTTTATTGAAGCATGTCTTCCTTTCCATAATTCATAAGGAGTCTTTTCATTATTTGGTCTTAGTTGAGTTCGAATCAAGGTATAAATTGTTGTCCCGACTGCTTCCTTCCAAAATTTTGGATGCGAGTCAACTACGACATAGTTCTGGCTATTCCTTAAACAGATCAGTTTCTCAGTTCAACTACTCCATTTTGTTTAGGTGCTCTAGCAATGCAGAGCTCTTTTTCGATTCCATGTTCTGTACAGAATTCATCAAATTCTTTTGATGTGAATTCTCCTCCTATATCTGTTCTAAGACATTTAATTTGGGAATCCTTTTCATTTTCTACAAGAGCTTTAAGATTATTAAAACATTCAAATGCTTCAGATTTATATTTTATGAAATATACCCACATCATTCTAGTATAGTTGTCAACAAATAAATAAAAATACCATTCTCCTTGGAGTGCTCGAGTTCTAGTTGGCCCACGTTAATCTATATGAATGATCTCTAGAGGTTTTGACATGGAGAACTCCTTAGCCTTATGGTTGGTTCTAGTTTACTTTCCAGGTTCACATGGGTCACATACAACTTGACTTGGTTTTTCCACCTTTGGAATGCCCCTTGCTGCATTGATTTTGTTGATATTGATCAAGTTACCAAAACTTGTATGCCTTAGTTGTTTATGCCGCAACCAACTTTCCCCTGTTTGACTTAGATAGCATTTATCTTCTTGAATTTTTTCTAGAATGTAGATGTTATCTCATGTTCTAACTCCTTTTGCTAACAAGTTCTCCTCAAGAAGAGTTCCTTATTTCACAATTTTTGGTGCTGAAGACAACATTATGTCCTTGATCGCAAATTTGGCTAACACTTAAGAGATTGTGTTTGAGCCTATCTAGTAGCAAATCATTTTGAGCCTTTCCTCTTCCATTAATAAGGGTAACGATTTCTTTTCCAACAATTTTGGCAGAATCGCTCCTAGGGTATACATTTCCTTCCTTTTTTTTAATGAGAAAAACTTCCTTTTGTCACCTGTCATATGTCTAGAGCACCCTCTATCCACAAACCAAAGATTTTTTATGTTGTGAGTACATAATGCCAAGCCACATTTATCCATATTGGGATTTTCATATTTTTATTTTCTACTTTTGAGGGGGAAAATTTGTTCATTATGTCCATTATCATTACATAATGAGCAAATTGGATCAAATTTAGCCAAAGGTTCAAACAAGTTGAAAGTCTTGATTTGTCCTTGCCCTTTAAGACTACATGGTCTATTTGTTTGATTCTTCAATATTGGTTATTCATTCTCACGAGCCACGCAATTTTTATCTTGATGGACAAAATTTTCACAATAATAACACTGTCCAAGAAAGATAGTTTGGTACCTATTATAATAGCCATGATTTGAATAGACCTTCTTCCTTGGAGTTTCTCTTTCTTCATTTTTTAGATTTGAGTCGGGCCTTTGATGAAATGATTTTTCTTCTTTTGGATTTGTGCAAAGTACATTGGCATAGCTTCTTGTATTAACCTTGGCACTTGATGAAAAACCGATCCTGGACTTGTCACTTTGAGATTTTTGAGTGTTGAAAATGTGATCAAGTGTTTAATAACTTTGCCAAATTCTTTTGATTTGTTCCACTTCATTTATGAGAGATACTATTTCAGCTTCATGTCTTTCACATATAATGTCCTCCTTTCTTTTAGCTTCCTCTTTTTTCATTTTAAGAGAGATAACCTTATATTGTAACTCCTAATTTTCTTCAATGGTACTTATCAGTAATTTATTTTTATCTTCCTCATTTTCCTATCTCGGTTCATCATCTTCAGTGAATGCCATTAATAGTACTTCCTTTCTTCCAGCATAGTCATTTTCATCATCTGATGCATCATTACTTTCTTTATGATGGAAGATATCTTTGGATGATTTCTTCTTGATGACCACATATTCATCCTCATCAGATTCATCTTGTTTAGAGAGGAAATTTTTCTTAGTAAATCCTTTCTTTTTGTACACCCTTCTCTCCTCATTATCACCATCATGCTTATGAGGACATTTTGCAGAGTAATGACCTATTGTTCCACAGTTGAAACAAATAAGAGGATGTTTTCCCTTTAGTTTGGATCCTTTCTTTAGTCTTCGTACAAATTGTGCCAATTTAGATTCAACATCAAAGTCATCATTGCTGGTATTCCATCACTTTCCCTTTTTTGATTTTGAGTCCTTGAATGCTGCATCTTTGGAACTTGGGATTCCTTTTCTCATCTCATAGGCAGTGAGGATCCCATGAGATTCATCCATTTTGAGAGTGTCTAGTTCTTTCATTTCTTCTATAGCACGTATTTTGGAGTTAAATCTATCTAGGAGAGATCTTAAGAACTTTTCAGCAACAGTTCTTTCCTCAATCTTTTCTCCCAATCCTTGAAGAGAGTTGACTACTTTAGCTACTCAGAGGAAGTATGATGCAATATTTTCTTCATCTTTCATGTTCAGACTTTTGAACTACCTCCTATGAGTTTGAATCTTTTCGTTCTTAACCTTGGATTCCCCATCATATAAGCTAACCAGTTTATCCCATACTTCTTTGGCCGAGTCACAATTCAAGACTTTTGTAAACTCGGAATCAATAATTGCATTGGTAATGGAATTTAATGCTTTGGCATTGGAAATGTACACTTTCCTTTCATCTTGATCAATAGGGAGAGAGGGAGGAGCATTGTACCATTTAGAACAATGTTTGAAACTTTAGGTCCAAGGGACATTAAGTAGTAAGACATTCTCTTTTTCCAAAAACCAAAATTAGTACCATCAAACAAGGAAATCCTTCATGCTATTGTTTCTTGAGTCTTCATTATAACTAAGAATCCTTCTTCTAGCTATTAGGCTGATTTTAAAGAAGTTGAATCTGATACCAATTGTTGGAAACAATGAGATGGGGATGAATCAATATTTCTTTTCAGTTGTTATTATTACCAATTTAGATTCTTTACAATTTTAATCAAGGAAATGATTTTATTAAATATAGAAAAATATTGAATACAATATCTCATGAGCTTTGCCAAGCACCAACTTGGACTTTAATGAGGCTCCAACCTCTAGGGCTCTGACCATATCTTACCAAGGCATCAACCTTGAATTTAGGAGCACCAACTCCAAGGACACTAATTATGAGGAACCAACCCCAAGGTCTTCGACCCTAAAGATTTATTCTTTCAAGAAATGTTTGATTGTAATATACTACTTCCAAGGACTTGTTTACAAAATCCTATCCTTGTAGTCTTTAGAACATGTCGCATGTTTGTGTTATGGCTTCACTTCGGGTCTGGACCTTCAATATGAATAAGATCAAACGATTGTCCTCCCATCTATGTTTTGCTTCCTTCTTCCCTCAGCCTTTGGCATCCTTTGTCTCTTCAAGTTCACAAGTTGTGAACTTCTTTGATTCTTCTCTATGCCGATGCCCAATCAATCGTTATGGTGAGGTTTTATAACTTATATTTATAAAGGTTTACCCAATACTCAAAAGACACCTTAATTTAAAAGGGGAGGTTGGCTTATGGATATTCATCCAATTACTCATAAACTTGTTTTATTTACAAAATATTTTATAGGAGAGATCATATCCAAAGAGGTCTCGCATCCACGTCATCAATCGCAATCGCAACTTTTGGAGGTCCCACAATCGTAACCCTGAACATCATCAATGTAATATGGTCTATATTCATATAGCCTATGAAACAGGCATGATATAAAATTAAACCATAATCAATAGATCCGTTGGGTCCACAACTAATATCACAATCAATGGATGGGTTCACAAGAGTTATCGCAATCGACGGTCGAGTTCACAAGTCTTATTGCAATTGGCAGTCTCGCAGTGACAACCCTTATGATTTGCGTAATTTCCTCAATGTCTGGATGCGATATTACATAAAGATATATTCTATGGAGATATCAGTTCCACTTATTATTTCGAATTTGGCTTTTTGCATCTGTTTGAAACTTGTGATTCCTGTAGATGTGATATTTCATTAAGTCGTGCTATAATGGTGTAATGGGTCTAAAATGTTATATCACAATCGATGAATTTGTATGTGAAAATGTTTTAAGGTTAGCGATATGGAAGATATGATATTTTTTAGGGCATGTTGTAATGGGACCATCGGGTCTGTAACTCATATCATAATCAAGGGTTATATCAGTGTTTACATAACTTAATATAATCGAACCACCGAAAAGATTTTTGGCAATATTATATGCTGTCGAAATGGTTCCCATGGTTTATGACTTCCTTTGATATGGATCTTACTCTTGGCATATTCAATAGATCTGCATTGTCTTGGCTCGTCGCTCCCATGGTTTCTCTTTACTCCTACAACTTCTGATACACTGCATCGATAGCTCTCATTCTGATTAACACTTCTCTTCTCTGATAAATCTTCTTCCAGTGGCTCTTCTTTCATAGCTTCTAATGAATTCTTCCTACTCTTGTTGCTTCACGGATCTGCTCGGCTTGGCTTCACATCATTATTTACTATCCAGAAATTTCCATATTGACACCAATAACAATCTAGATCAACACCTTCATGTCGGGACAATGCTGAGATTGGGGATGACTCAGTGGTACATTTGGGACCCTGGTATTATTGATAGTTACAATGGTGATCAACAGAAAAAGAGGGAACTTATTCACTCATTGTTTGAGAAAAATCATTTTTTTGCAAGGAGGACTATAATCAATTAATAATTTTGCTAAGGGAAGTTCTCAATTTTGCAATTTTAGTGAATAATAAATATTTTTAGTTATCTAAAATTAGGAGAAATAGGTTGTGGAGGTATTAAATAAATTTTGGAGAAAAGAAAATGGTTGGGACATAGGAAGAGAAGAAAAATAAAGTGAACATAAGCTGTGGAGTTTACCAAAAAGGTAAATTGAACCATGGGAAAATTCAAACCATGGTTTCAAAGTATAGTGTGAGAGAAATTGAACCATGATATGAGGAAGGGAAATCAATAATAAAAGGAATGCTAGAGCATTGTTTTGATGATTCTATTTGGCAATTTGATTTCATAATCGAAGTGTTTACTTGAGCTACTTAGCCAAGTCAACCAATTCACTTTAGCACAAAGGATTTCCAATCAGAAATTCCACCATAATTTCGGAGAATTCTAAGTGTCTCCCTTGTGAAGATTTGGTGGAATTTATTTCAGGACTTCTCTTGGAATTTATTGCAAAATATTCACACATAAATTTTCTATTTCTAGGTGCAAAAGGTAAACCACAAAGGTTATTTGGAGGATCATATTTCTATTGCAGGTTTCAGGTATTTCCAGGAGATTTTCTATTGGTCAGAGGAGGAGTTTGGCACCATTTCTAAGAGTTGTTCTTGTGTCTTTTAGCTAGACTATATTTTCTCTTATAGAGCCTGTGCAAAGGTTGGAGAATAGAGTTTTTGTTAGTATTTGGTTTTGGTATTTTCTGACAGTTTTTAGTTGGGAGTGGTAAGTATTTATCGAAGGATATTTGTGCACAATTTATCAGCTATTTGTAGGATAGTTTTATCATTTCTCAATATTTTTTCTTTGGTTGGGCGCAAAACTATATAGCTGGGACTTTTGCACTATATGGTGCTTTTCTGATTAGTGGGAATCTGCCCAAGATTTTTCTGGGTTTTTGTGGGATTTGTGAGAGGATTTCGTGGTTAAAATTTCAGAATTTTTTGGTGCATTTCAAAGGAATGAATTGTAGTTCTTATCCAACATCAACAATAGTATTTTCTGGGTAATTCACACTTTTTGGGGCTGTCCAAGTCAACTGGAACTAGCCCACTATTTTTCTGGTTTTGGTAGATTTGGCTGCACTAAAATTTTAGTTAATTTTCTAGAATTTTTAGAGTAGATTTGCGGGCATAAATCATAGTTCAACTCACGCAACAACAACAGTAGAATTGCTGGGAAGTAATTCACAAGTGTAGCTTATTGATTTCTAGTTCTATTTTGGAGGCCTGATTTATTATTGGAGCAGATATTCTATGGCTATCACTGCAATTATTTCTATCGAGAGATTTGTATTTAATTGCTCTGGTAAATAAACAAACTGTCAAATTCACCATTTCTTGTGCTATCTGCAATCATGGCGTTTATGGGTTTATTTGGAAATGTTATTTTAATTTTTCTGAAGTTTTGTAGTTCTTATTCTGCAATTTCTTAAAGACGTTTATGGTAAAAAAAATTTAAACAATTTCCTGATAAAATTACGAAAATTTATAAATTGGGAGATCACATGATTTTTGCAAAGGTTCTAACCAACACCCTAATGAACAAAATATCATCAATAAAACTTGTCAATAATAAGGGAATATTTGAACATATTATGGAAATGAGATATACAACCACTCAACTAAAAGCTTTAAAGATCATATTCTGAGAGTCTTTCCTCGTCTAATTTGTAGTTGAATCCTTACCTATAAAATATGGGCCATTTAAGATTTCCTATAACACACATAAGGAGAAATGATGGTTAGTTAATGAATTATTGACCATGTGTGTTCAAGAGGAAGGGAGGTTTAAATATTAGAGACTAGCAAGTGATCATCTTCTGACTCATGGAAAGGGATGTTTATGAAAAGGAAAGATTGCTCACTATAAGAAAAATCATAAGAAGGTCGTAAATTGTAAAGTTGAAAATAAGGATACCATCAAATGTTTTTTCTACAAGAAGAAAGGACACATCAACAAAGGGTGCTCTAAATACAAAGTTTTTCTCGAAAAGAAAGGTAATATCATTCTTTAGTGCGTAATGAATCTAATATGGTTGATAGTTTTCATACTGTTTTGTGGATTCACTTTGATTTGACAATCCATGTTACCAATTCAATGCTAGGTTTAATCAACCAAAGGAAACCAACAATAGATGAATGTTTCATCTATTGCGCAAACACGTTGAGTGCATGTGTGGAAGTTAAAGCCTTAAGACTTATCTTCAAATTTGGCCTTGTTATATATCTTGAAGGGACATTTTAGATTCCTTCTTTCTCTAAGAATATTATTTGAGTCTTGAGAGTTGTTCTTGAAGATTTTAGCTTCATGTTTACTAATTCTAATTTTAGTCTTATCAAGGATTCACTTGTTGTTAGTGATGGAAAACGTGTTGATGGTTTATATAGACTCCATTTAAGCAATTCTTTTGATTCCAAATTTTTGACCTTGTGTGGGAATGTTGGCCTTAAATGTGGTATTATGAATGAAAAATCCCCTTTGCTTTCACAAAAAGAGATTGGGACACATCTCTGTAGAGAGAATCGAATGATTAATACATAATGAAATCCTTGAGACTCTTGACTTCTATGGTTTTGGTGTTAGTGTGGACTGTATAAAGGTAAAGTAGACCAAAAAAACCAAGGAAGGTGTCATGAAGAGGTTGGAAATATTATAAATCGTACATACCAATATATGTGGACAATTTTCAATTGTGTCTAAATGGTAAGAAATAAATCATCTCATTTATAAATGATCATATGTGATTTATGTATCTTTATTTGTTACTTGAGAAGAGTAAAGCACTAGATTCTTTCAAAACTTATAAGATAGAGGTAGAGAGAGGAACCAAAAAAAGATTAAAATTGTGAGATCATATAAAAATTGGTAGTATTATGGAAGGTGCATGTGTACAAGAAAAAAACAAATTCTATTTGTGAAATTTCTTAAGCAAAAGGGAGTTGTTTTCTAGTACATGATTCCCTACTCACTAAATCAAAATGGTGTAGCTGATTGCAGATATTGTATGCTAATGGACATGATGAGGAGCATGATTAGTAACTCCACTCCCTCATTATCTCTATGGAATGAGGTTTTAAAACTATTTTTATATATAATAAAAAAAGCTTCCCAGTAAGGCAATTCCTAAAACTCCTTTCATGTTATGGAATGGTTCAAAACCAAGTTCAGGGCATGCACACATATGGGGTGGTTCTTTTGAGGTCAAGATATGTAATCCAATAGATAAAAAGTTTGACCTAGACACAACCAACAGTTTTTTTCATTAGTTATGTAGGAAGGTGGAAGGGATTCAAGTTTTATTGTCCTTCCCATACAATTAATATCTTTGAAGTAGGAAATGCAATATTTGCTGAGGATAATGACATTAGTGGGACTGAACAACCTCAAAATTTATGTTTTGAGGAAATGTGCACTCTAGTTATGATTCCTACAAATATGGATTAATTAATTGTACTTCAATACCATCTATAATATGTCATTATGGAATAAATAAAATCTAATGGAATGTCACACCAATATAATCATGTTGTCAATGAACCTACTATTCAATTACCAAAAAATGTGGATGAAGAGATAGGACTAAGAAGAACCTGAATAATCAGGAAACCTATAATTTCTTCTCATTAAATTATGTACC
Source organism: Pinus taeda (assembly GCA_000404065.3). Taxonomy (NCBI): domain Eukaryota; kingdom Viridiplantae; phylum Streptophyta; class Pinopsida; order Pinales; family Pinaceae; genus Pinus; species Pinus taeda. Next base: position 182,669 of record APFE031011399.1, read on the forward strand.
TACAATAATCTGACCAAGGCATTGAAACTGTGGAAGATCTAATCTCAATTTCACAAGTCATGAGCAAAGGAAGCTCCATGCCCTAGCATGATGCTATGTTAGAAGAGTTGGAATCAATGACTAATAAACATGTCTAGGATTTAGTCGAATTGCCTAAGGAAGCTAAAGCCATTGGCTACAAATGGGTCTAAGAAAGTATTCATTTGGAAATATAGAATGGTACCAAGAGAGACTTGTTTCCAAATAATTCACTCAGAAATAAGGTATTGATTACCATGAGACCTTTTCTCTAGTTTCTAGAAAGGGCCCACTTCAAATAATCATAGCATTAGTAGATATAGAGTTACATCAAATGGATGTGAAACACAACTTTCTTTAATTGGGATTTAGAGGAAGACATAGGGGCTTCACTAGGGGAGCAATACCATACCACGTGTGTTAATATTGGGGGATATATATTCAGGAAAAATGACATAATATATTGCGGGGTATATAGGGGGTAAAAGGTTTCTTTCTTGACAGATATAAAATATGGAGCTCAGAGTTAATGAAAAAATATAAAGAGGTATAAAAAATGTTAATGAAAAAATGGATACCTATCATATCTAGTGAAAGTAAGGGTATTTAAAATTGGGAAGGTGTATTGGTTTCGTATTGTTAGGGGATTATATAAGGTAGTTTTCAGAGTTATTTTTCAATATGTTATCAAATTAAGGGTATTGTTTAGTATGCCAAAAACACACTTGATATGTTAGAGGTTCATTGAGTGAATCCCCCTTGGAGGAATAGGTCTACATGAGTTATCCCTGAAGGTTTTTCTTCAAATAAAAAGATATTTCATTTGTAGACTCATAAAATCCATATATGGACTAAAGCAAGCTTCACGCCAATGGTATTTTAAATTTCACAGGGTTATTTCTTCATTCAGAATCATGGGTCAATGTATATACCTTAAGGTTAATGGGATAAAATTCATATTCTTACTCCTATATGTGGATGATATTATGCTTGGTAGTAATGATTTTCGCCTGCTATATGATGTTTTCCTTTATTTCATTTATTTCCCTTATGGTTATGGAATTTCATCATAGGGGTTAGTGATATAGAATCCATCTCTAGGTCATTAAGGGTTTACTAAGATCATTTTGTTGAAGTTCACTTCTCTAACAATAATAATAATAGTGGATCAAACAAAAACATTGACATGAAATACCATGTTATTAAAGACGTGCAGAATCATCAAGTGACTATTGAGAAAATCAACACTAAGTTAATGATTGTGGATCCCATGATGAAAGGGTTAACACCAAAGTTATATGGAGAATACATGGAGAGTATAGGATGTGTTAACTTGTTCATGTTTGATTTGTTACGTACATTTGAGACATTGATCATTTTGATAATTATAATTGTATTTTCAATGTCAATTTGTATTATATTTGTTTTGCTCAAATATGTATACATAAAATAATGAATGACATATTATCCATTGGGACAATAATGTTAGGACCTTGAATGGGAATTTTATTGCACATTCATAAGGAATCATGCCACATAAAGTGTCTATTTAAAGGGAATCAATGATATGTTAATACATGGAAGGTAGTATTCATCTAATAAATTATTTATTGCAACCATTAATTTATTAAAACCCTTTCTTGAGAAATTGGAAAGGGAGGATAGTCATTAAAAAAAAGATATTATGTTTTTGTCAGTTTGAACCATGGAGGTTAATGTTATAAATGTTTATTGCCACAAATCCATATATGTAGTTATGTAACTTCCCATGAAGTGTTAGTTATGGAGGGAAATAACTAACCCATTAACCCCAACTTAGTTAATGATATTTAATGAAATCATCATCATAAATATAGGTAGATTAGAAGGGTCCTTAATTTTATCATGGAAGAAATTTCTGGTGATTCCATCATTTGGTCCATTAAGTCTTAAATGAATGAGAATATGTCTCTATTAGATTAAAAATGATTTCCTACATCAAAGCTAATCACCATGGTAAAAAATAAGTTCCATTTTATTAAGCATTAGATTTTAATCTTACACAATTGGGATAGACATTTCCACTTGAACCATGTGAACAGATATTAAGCCTACAAAGAAATATAAACATACCATACCATAAATGAAAACATTTACTGTGTGAGTGATGCTTTTGTGTGTTGCCTTTATTTTCTTGATATTTATTTGTGCGCAATATCTCCATCATTTTCTGTATGATTAAATAAAATGATTAAATCATATATTTAAATGCAATTTATACTTCTCTTTGTATTGTAAATTATATTTAATTTATTATATTTAATTAAATTAAATTATATATATTTGAATGTAATTTGTGCTTCATTAAATTATATTTAATATAATTAAATTATCTTTTTATATTATTGAAGTTTAAGTGCAAAAAATAATTTGCATTTCATACATGAAGCATGCTTTTATTTAATAGTCTACGTAGAGCTTGTCTACTACTCGCACTAATGTGGGATAATTGGAGATCTTGAGAATCACCAATGACATGCGCTGTTAAATATATTCCAGCTCTTTTAACTCAGAATACCCACCAAAAATTTTCCTATGAAGCTTTGTAAACTGCAACAACCTCGTAAGCCTTGTCAACTGCAACAACCTCATATGCTATTGAACTTCACACATGCCTATGTGCACAAGTCCAAGTTGTCAATGTTTCCATACATGGTAGCTCTTCTAGCGTAGAACACCCACTAGCACTTAGTGTGTACCGTTTATCCTGTGCACTAAATCTCCCATGCACTTAAGTTACATTTGCTTGCCCACAATTCCTCCAAAGATATCAATAATCCATACTTGGTAGCTCTTTTAACTCATCTCCATAAAATGTTCCAACGCCAGTATGCTCTTTAGGCTTATGACATTGGTTTACCTACGAATTCTCCAAAGATACCAACGTCTCCATACTTTTGGAGTGCCTCTAATGTTTCCATACACCAGAGCGTTGAGGCATGGACTTCACAACCTGCATTGGCCCTTAAAGCACAAATTAGTGGATCTTGATCTCATTCTCAAACAGTTGCTTCAACCTTAAGGTCAGATGATCCAACCATGGGGATACAGATGCTTTCCATTCCCCTAGCTACTTTTATATCTATTGTATGACCGATTACTAGCACAAATCATATCATAAAATAATTGAAGACACAACAACTTAAACTACAACAACTGCTACTTTATTGACCACTGAGGGTACCACTGTGCATTTAATGATATCTCGACATTTATTACCCCACATTAATTTACCATATTGAAGCAGATTCCATTGTAGTGCCACCATTTGAAGATTCAATCTTAGATCGAGATCTGAACTCACCCAGAGCAAAGGAGGGGATAGCATGTGGTTGACGTAGTTGTTTACCATGAGCGAATCGATATGTAGTAATATAAGGAGATCCATTCCATTTCATGTCTTGCATAGTACTTTTGCTTCAACAACAATAAATTCAGTCTTTGTACTCCATGGAGAATCGTCGAGAATGATAGGCTAAAGAAGAATATTGTATTCTTGTGAATTTATGGACTTTCTATTGGAAAATATAGATATCAGTATTAATAACAATCATCAAAGCAGAACACGACATCCTGGTTGACTTGTTCTCGACTAGGCACCCTTCCGGTGAGAACCTAATGTGAATTTATACAGTTTCTATTGGAAAATAGAGATATCAGTATTAATAACAATCATCAAAGCAGAACAAGACATCCTAGTTGGCTTGTTCCCAACTAGGCATCCACCGTGAGAACGTAATGTGAATTTATACACTTTCTATTGGAAAATAGAGATATCAATATTAATAACAATCATCAAAGCAGAGCAAGACATCCTGGTTGGCTTGTTCCTGACTAGGCACCCCTCTGGTGAGAATTTCAACTCTTCTGGCAAGGCGCTACAGTTGTGGGTGGTTAAGGAGGATGTTGAAGACAATAGGCACACAAACAGAAATGAGTAACATGATTATGCTTTATGGTTTCGTATATATCTTCAGCAAACTGTTGGTCCTGCCTCTGTTTAAGAGTGACCATGTGAATCTGCAACCATTGCAGCTGAACATTAGAAGCATCATTGATAAACACACTCATGGATTTAGATAGACTTTGTATAACATCAATTTTCAGCATATATAGGGAGGCCAATATTGTGGGGCGACTTTCTATGAAAAAATGGTTTATCTGATGGCACAGGTACATGTTTTATTCATATCTGGAAGATAATCATATTAAAGATGAGGGATTCATAACTTTTCCATAGACTCTTACAAATTATATTTTAACTGTCACTCTGTTTTGATATACTTTAGCTATGATTATATAAAGCATATAGTTTGAGACATAGTTGGAACATAATTAACCATGAATAAAATTTTATAAAAAATTATAATCTTGTGAAAATATGCACTGATACATAATATAAACCAGAAATTTTGTTGTAAAAAAATAAAAATAAACCAATTCTCTTTCTTCAACATTAAAGAATGAAAAAGTATCAAAAAGAAATGAAATTACAAATAGGGAATCGATTTAGTACAATTGTAAAACAAGTATACAATTGTAAAATAATTAAACCAATATTTAAATTCAAATGGGGTGGGAGGTGCAAAATTGAAATTCGAATGTGCATGGAGGCAATAATGTTAATATTAATAGTCGCTACACATGGGAGTACATCCACCACTCATCCATGATAAATTAATTCTGGACACCAAGCCACTGTCAAATGCTTCACAAACTGCTAGACAAACATGTTAGCATACCATATAATGTAAAATCCATCATATATACATCGGTATCATGTAGTAACCCAACCAAGTTAATCATTAGTTTAATTTATCAGTTACATCACCCATTGTTGCTTTCAATATTTTGACCTTGGTAAATATTCCCCCAAATCAAGAGAGTATTCTATTGAGGCGTATCCATTTTTAACCTCCAGCCTGCGAATACGATTCACAAAATTACAATATAAAATCTTGATCACCCAATGTTCCACCTTTGAGGACAGTCTTGATGAAGTCAAATCAACATAAGTTTCTATTAAAATCGAGTTGAACTATTAACGAAATTATTTAAAATCTCATATGTTTTTTAAGAATAAATTAATATAAAAAATGTAGAACTGAGAAGGAAAAAATATTAGTTTTAAGTTTTTGTTAAATCTATTATTTATTGAGTGATTGAGTGTGGGTTTCAACCTAATACTATTTTTTCAAATTTTGTCTCAAATCCTTAGTATACTTCTGATAAATACTCTCGTTAATTTATTAAATTTTTGTCTCAAATCCTTAGGATACTTCTGCTAAATATTCGTGTTAAAAGCAGAAAGACTCTGGGATTTATTGTAATTTTTGTCTCAAATCCTTAGGATACTTCTGCTAAATATTCGTGTTAAAAGCAGAAAGACTCTGGAATTTATTGTAAGCATTTAGTTGTTGAATATTACATAGATAATGCTATAGAGTACGAAGTTTTTTTCATGGTTATAGTTTTTGTTTTTAACATTTTATTTAAAATAAAAAGGTTGTATGTTTCATTGCTTTTTATAGATGGTGATGATAATTAGTTTGATCACCAAGATTGAATTTGGTATTTTGAATTTTAAAAATATAATAGATTACTTATATATTTTTAAAATTTTATTTATGTGTTCAAATAGCATATATAATGTCATAAATTTTTTTGAAATTTAAATTTAATCTTGAAAATCAGAAATAAAAAAGAAAAATTATTATCATCTTTTTTATTGTATCTGTATCTTTTTTGTACTTTCTTTTTATTGATTAATTTAAAAAAAGTTATATCTATAATCGCTTCTTTTCATTATTTTATTCAACCTATTATCGTTTCCCATATGATTTTTTATTTTTCGTATACACTCTCTACTGTACATATAATCACTTATTTTCATTATTTTATTCCACATACTATCATAATTATAAAAAAAAGATGCCTCTCTCCATCTCGTTTCATATATGATTTTTATTTTTGTTTTGTACATATAAGCAATTAGGAATTCTAACATGGGAGGCTAGATTCATATTTGCGTTACTTGTTCAATAGGTTTACTAAGTTAGATTTTTAGAGAGCATTTAATTGTTTAGGTTTACTCTTGAATTGATATATTTTTATGGTAATAAAAAATTTTCAGCAATTATTTATAAATTAAAATTAATTAATTATGTTTACTTAATTATATATAAAAAAATATATTATTGTTTCGAAATTTAGGGTAATTATTGTTTTATATAATAATAATAATATTAATAATCACATTTAAAATAATATATTTTTTTTTATCTAGATCAGTGACTTTTATTAATTCTTGAAGACATTACATCCTGAAGAGGATTTATCCAAGAATGCTAAGGCCCAAATGGCTCAAAAGTGCTGAGAAACCAAAATTCAACCCACTTTCATCATTCTCCATTCTCATCATTTGGATCCTAGGTAGCATGGGCACCCTCACCAAGGTAATGGAAGGCTTCGAGGACATGATATTCCATGTGTGCCATGAGTCCCTCAAAGCTGTCCAACTCATTTTGGAGCCTCTTTTTCCCTCTACATAGGGAATCCCGTCAATAAAGGATGTTCCATTGGTTATGTTGGATGTCATTCATAAAGCTTATGACATCATATTTGTCATTATTTCTATCAAGTGCCAGTTGATCTACCATCACTTGCACTTGACGATTTTGCACATCCATAGAACCAAATGCGGGTGGTAAATCGACCCGCCAAATGGATACATCATGTGGCTACTCTCGTTCTCTCACTTCATGTCACTAATCAATTTGAGACCTCAAGGATTCCCCCCTATGACCCTCACTCAGCCATGGTCTACCTTGTTGTTTCTACATTGGTGTGTCATTCAATGTTCTTCATCGTGCTCAAGAAGACTGCCCAAGAAAATAGCTCTGTCCACTCTCCCCCCACATTCAAACCCTCTAAGACTATAAGGAAGAACTCCAATCACTTCACACAGGCACTACACAAGATACAAATAAGCACAACTTTCCCTATTGTCACTCCCCAATTCGAAGGTAAAAGCAACATCTAATATCTAGGCTAACGAGAATGAAAAATACTGAAATGCCATCCCTAGATGGCTAGATTAGCCCACACATAGACAGACCCAAGAAAGCAACTACATAGAGCTATACTGCCACACCACCAAGGAGGTAGGCCTATCAGGAAGGCCCTCGGCCCATAAAAATTCTCTACACTATTGTCTACACTTACCCTCAAGCGACCAAGAGCCACCAACCTTAGAATCACTTCTCGACTATATCGATTCTAGGCTTTCCTCACACATAAAAATTAGGATAAAAGGGGTGGCATCCACGAGGACCCCTAATAGGAGACACGAAGCCTCTTCCCCAACTTCACCAAGACATAGATAGAGGAAACAATCAGAAGACTCCAGAATTGTAATACCACATATGAGATGTTCACAGGAGTAACTTGAACCAACTCACAAAACAAGGCTTCAATTACCATTTCATGAAATTCCCTTCACGAAAGAGGATCCCTTCATTGTGTGCTACCCGTCTATGAATCAATACCAATGAGAAGACCAAATCCAGAAGAGGCACCAAGTTTTATTCCCAAATCACATTTGGCAGCACCAGACTTAGTGAAGCAATCTCTATCCATGAAAGAGCTCACCCACTGCACAAGGTATAGGATTGAGCCTCATGAGAGGCCTCTTGTGACTTGAAAGATTGCAATTCCACCTACAAACCATCATAGATCTATCTTAAATACTGATCTAACATGAGTTGAGAGGGATCCATGACATGCAAATTTTTTTATGAACCGACATTATTTAAATATTTTGTATAGTTTTTTTTCTTATTTTTTTAATTTTTATTTTGGCCCACATGAACAAAATTTCAACTTACACATCATATTGGGTTGTAAATTTTTTTATGAACCCGCATTATTTAAATATTTTGTATACTTATTTATTTTTTCAATTTTCAAAATTTCAAAAAAATTATTTGGACCCACATGAGCAAAATTTCAACTTTGATGATAGACAACATTACATGTCATATTGAACTACTTATTGGCAATATATCTATAACATAATAGTAAACTATTTTTATAAAAACACTTAAATATGAATTTATTAAACCATTCTCCATGGCATTTTGAATAATCATGATTAAGTGCCATTGTCTTAAAAAAAAAACTCAAATTGTATGTAAATTTTCTCAAATTCTTAACCTTTCATTAATGACATAAATAATTGGCCTTTATTTATCCTAGAGGTTACTAGTAAATCTTTGTGGTCTGAAACTTGTCATCCTGTCTGTAAATCCTCTCGGTAAATGTAAGGGGGATTTGAACCTTATATCAACAATTTCTTCTATCAACAATTGAACTTCCCATGGGACAAATGTGATTCCCCTAGACTTTCTATAGATTTAGAGTTAAGATGGATTCAAACACTTGTAAAATGTTTTAACGAACTGAATTTCTTATTTTTTTTATATATATATATATATATATATATATATATATATATAATATATAGGTATTAAATAATATTTTTTATTTATGATTCTCCAAATTAAAATGTTAATACATGTCCTTATAAAAATTAAAATATTATATATTTGTTTGACTATTTTTTGTCTGTGGGCTTGTGTGTACGTCTTTTATTAATATTTTTAAAATGTTATATGTGAACACCATATTAGACATTGAAGTAACCTATTAATGAAATAAATAATGAAAAAAAAAAATTTTGCTCTTCAATTTTTATGTATTATATATCAGCTCATATTACCATTATAATAAAACTTTATTCGACTCCATTATAATAAAAATGAAAAATATATTAAAATAAAATTAAATAACTTTTATTTATCTATAAAAATTGACATAAAATTTGATTATTCAATATGCATATTGAAGTATTATGACTCGCACTAAATTTTTATTATTAAAATATTTCTGTTTTAATTATTACATGTTAACTAAATGTAAACTGAATTACACATCATATAATATTAATGGTATTATTTTTACATGTTATCTCTCAAATCTAATAAATTACATATCTCCCTCATATTAAAAAGTAGCTTTTGTTTTTCTATCCTTGTATATCAAATTAATATAAAACTAAAATGAAAACTGAAGTATTTTAATTATGACCCAAATTGGTTTTTTGTTTTTTGGGTATTACTATTTTTTTAACTTCTTGATGTAAGCATTGTTTTACTATTTGCAAATGTAACACTAAGGAACAACATCTCCCTGACACTTGGTTGTAAAACCCTTCTCTACACAAAACTTTTAAATTAATATATTACATTTATAAATCAAATCACTTGAAAAATAAAAATAAATAAAATATCTTAACATAGGAAAAATAGAGATCCTCCTTATCCAAATTTAATTTCCACAAATATCACCATCCACTTTCATGTAATAAACCAAATTCTTAAAGTCCTCTTGGGAATTATATAAAAAATATAAAAGTAAAAGTAAATTCACGAAAATGAATATAGCACACTGCATAAGAGAATAAATGCATAAGAGAATAAACTTGTACCTCATCTGTTAAAATTATTTATCTTTTCGCCTATTTATACACAATTATACATTTATCTCTTCCTTTATATATATAATACTCTGAAAAGCTATAAAATAATATATACAAATTGATTCTCATCTGTAATGGACAAGATATCATTATTCCACCACGAGTATGTACAATCCACTGCAACCCATAAAATAAAAAGGATCATTGTCACCGGTCAATCCGCATTGATGTAAATAGCATGTCCCAAATGAAGGAGACAGATTTACAAAATGACTTTCTAATATGCCTAATATTTGAATAAACATGATGACTCATGCTACTTCATTTTTATTTTTATTTTTTCACCTTCTTGCACACCTATAATGTTCAACCCCAAAATCATATATTATTGAACAACTACGTGACTAAGTGTTCTCCATCAACTATGTAGGTAGACACTTTCATTTTGCATGGCAAGCACTGTGCAGAGGACGTGTATTCCTCACTCTCGATTTTCTCAGGGTGCTCTCTCAAATAATTCATGTACTTCTGAGCCTCGGGATATCCTACACTGTCTGCAACAATACAGGTTCCTTTGCCAAGCATGCTTTTGTTCTCGAGTAACATAAGATCCGGCAAATAGCAATGCTTGAAGTGATCCATGAACACGAAATCAAAATACCTAGCTGATATTTCATTCAAAATTTGCTCTAACTTGTCATCCAGTTCACTCAGTATACCTTTTAAAACTGTCACTTTTGAGGAGAGTCCTGATAGAAAGAAATGCACATAAAATTATATTAAAGTTTTAGAAGATACAGACATATGAAGTAATTGATGCATTCCATGATTATTTGTGAGCTAAAGTCATAAATGTTCATATATAAGCGATAATGTTTACTGAGACATTAAATTAAAAGGAGGAAGGAGAAAAAGATATTTGTATTCTTGTCGATTTTTCTATATATATATAATTATATTATATAATAATAATATCTTTCCTATGAAGATGCGTGTTCTAGAAGGGAAACATAAATTGTCAAAAAGGACTATAATACTAAGACTTAATCTGATAACTATGTGACAACAACATATTTATTTGAATTGATATGAGAATTGTTACATCTTTTACCTGCATGCTCTATCATTTCACTGGCAATACCAAAGTTATGTGAGTTCATCTCTATTGTAACCAGCTTGCTGTCAGGCTCAGTCATCTTTGAAGCAATTCTAATGGCAGAATACCCACAATCAGTTCCGAGCTCTAACGCAACACTGGGAGCATAAGTCTGCACGGCGTCATCGAGAATATAACCCTTCTCCTTCCCTAAAGTTGTCATCCAGGATTGGTCAGTAAAACTGTCAATTGCATCGAGCACGGCCTTTGCATTACCCTTCTCTGCATTTTGTCGGACATAGTTCATCAGGGCTCGCTCTCTGCAATCGGGAGAATGACCTTTCAGCCTTGCTTGTTTGTCAAAGTAAAATGTGCAGTAAGACACTGCCTTCGACACAAGCTCAGATGCCATGGCTTTAATTTGTGTGGCACAATATGACAAAAGACTTGCACCTTTCAATAGAAGGTGATGTTGAGCACAAATACAAATTTGAAGATATATATAGAGAGAGAGGGGAACGAAAAAGGATGCGATTCTAGGCTTTGTGCACATGTTAGTTATCTGCTTCCTTCGCTTAGTGGTTAATTCGGAATTGCGTAGATTCCAAGCGAATTTATCCTTGTACTTTCTATGTAGCTTGATGCTTTGCTTGATGCTTTGCCAGTTAGATTTTTTTTTGCGAAGGGGAGCAAAATCACAACACCTTTTCGAGAAGATGTTGTCATCTCATGACGTCATGCTCTTTTATGATGGAAGCATAGTGCTTCTGAAATTAAGTTTCAAGAGCGAATCACATGCAAACATACACATTCAACACAGCGGGTAATTTCTCTATGAAGGAAGTTGTAAAGGTAAGTGGGAAAAATGTTTAAACACCTCATAAGATGAGGTATGAGAGCACAGTTCAAGCTTTGGTCATCTCATGAAATCATGACTTAATGATTTTACTCTTTGTGTTCCCACTGTCACACATTGAACAACGAGGATGAGGTCTCTCGATACAACACAACACGTCATAGAATTGAATTCTTCGTATATAAGAACAAAATAAAGAATATGATTGGTATAGGGTTTCCAGAATTGTATCAAACTCCCCCGAATAATTACTAGCGGATCAAATAAAATGGAAGTGTTAGGTCAAATTAGTGAGAGAATAAAGCAAAAGGTCATTAAGGAATATAAAAAAATAGTATTGCCAAGTAAATTTAAGCAGATTTTGTGGTTCCCTAATAAAAAATTAACATATAATAATGATGTGGCTAATCTAAATCTAAAAAATAAAACTAGGAATTACCATTAAAGGTGCAAAGTACATCCAGAGAAGAGAAACTTGGGAAGCTCATTTGAAAAACTAAATTACTAAATATAAAAACTCATATTTCGAATAGAATAAATATTAAATAAACATTATTTGAATTTTTTTTAGAAAGCTTTCTTACTAAGAGAAACATTCTATTTCAATAGTTGCTTACTTGATGATGGAAATTTGTGGTTACAACATGTCATTATTATAAAATTTGAAGAGCACAGTAAAATTTGAAGAGCACAATATAAAATGAGTGCATTATGTGACTGTGAAAACATTATTTCATTGGCTAGAAAACCAACTTAATTATGACTTATCATAACTAGACTAAGCATATTGATATTAAGTACCATTTTGTAAGAGTGATAATTGGTGGAGATGGAGTAGCTTTTAAAAAGATTCACACTCAAGAACATTTTGCTGATATGCAAACAAAGGAGCTACTAAAATTTTTGAGGTTGAGAATGAAAATATTTGGTGCTTAACATATACAAACAAAGGAGGTAGCGAAATTTGATGAAGAAAATGGGGAGCTCATTGTTGATATTTAAAATATGAAGGATTACAATTATTGATTGGGTATCAAGTTTGTTTTCCAGCCTAAGAAGCCAAGTTGGGGACCCATACTGGTTTCTTTGGAAGCTAAAAAAAAATGACAACAAATTGCATCTTGCCTAATAAGCAAAAAATAATATCAACAGTAATAGAGAAAATTAAGTTAGAAGAGAGGAGGTTGAGAGACAGAGTTAGAGACCTGGCATAACAAATTGTGGCACTTGATCAAAGAGATGTTTAGCCTTTGAATAATAAGGAAATTAACTTAATAACCCAGGTGAGACAATTTGAATATCACATTGATGATTATAGGGAAAAAATAGACAATATTGAAAATGAGATTATTCATTTAAGGGAATCTCTGCGAGAGTCACATAAGCAAACAAAACAAGTAGAAGATGACGAGGATTCAAGCAAGAGAAATTCCAAGAAAAAGAAAAGGGAAAATCATGAGTGGTAGAAATCACTTGTAAGATTTCAAAGGCTATGCAAAAACAAGGAAATGATAATTGAGGTGCATTTGCAAGCTATAAATGAGAAGGTCGGTAGTAGCCCACAAGACATAGATCATTGTATTGCCAAACTGTAGAGGGAAGAACTGTGATTGATTGGTGTGTAGAAAGTTTCGAGCTAGCATTTGGAGAAGTACAAGTGGGAAGTTGATGCTCTAAGGAGGGAAAATGGAAGCCTTTTGTAGAGGCTATGGAGCAGGTAGAAAGGATGTGTCTTTGGGTTGATGCCTAATCAAGAGCTATAGGACATACTTGATGAACTACAAGCTCAGTCGCTCTCACCGTTAGATGAAATCATATTGTTTGCTTCCAAGCTACTAGAATCTTTTAAAAAGAATATTTACAATATTGTTGCATTTGAATCCAATGAAAGGGTGTATTCAAAAGGTTGAGTAGTTAATGAAAAGGAAAGGAATCATGCCCTTGAACTCGAGATGGGTTTTCAAATAATAGGAAGAAAGGGTGATTCTTGAAAAAACATATGAATACGAAAGGAAATCTTAAACGAAATGTCCCATTTATCATGTAGTGAATCTCTTAGAGAAGGTGTAGAAGATTCAAAGCCTTGGCAACTAGAGATAGATTCTTTAGAGGTATTTGCATTTATTTTTTTGTCACCGTTAAGGCTTTCTTTAAATGTAGTTGTATAGAAAAGTACATTTCTAGCCTGTCAATGGCTAGAATTTGTCATGAAACAAGAAGCAATTTATCTATCCCCTATGCACACCATACACATATCCTATTGTAGGGCACCAAATAGTTAGGTGAAGCTTGTAAATGATAGGGAAGCCTAAAATCAAACAAACAATAAAATAAGTAATATATTCTATCAAACTATGATATTTCTTGCCTAATACCTCCATTTCTAGTTTTCAAAGTCTTATAGCCTTGTAACATCTACATCGTTATTGCAAGGGTTTAATTAAAAAGGTAATTGAACTCTTTGGGTAGTTCTACTTTTGTTGAGATGCTTAAATGGAATTTCAACTTTGAAGGGAATATTATATTGCACTGCATCACCATGAAATCCATAAAATGAAGCTCAACAACTATAGTGATGTTTTAATAATATTCATTTCACTTAAATTAAAGTGAAAGCCAGGTACAACCTCAGTCCCCATGATATAAGTTGTAAACCAACCATGTAAATGTTACATACTTGTCCTCTTAATTCATAGAAAAAATGATTATTATAGGTGGTTTCAAAAGTTAAAATAAAAAAGTAAAATTGATGCATTGTTTCTTGCATGAAGCCCTACAAATTGTAAATTTTTCTCTACGGGTCAAAATTTGGAAGATGAAATTGTTAGGTAACAAACAATTAGCATAAAAACGCTACATTGGAAGTGCTTGTGTTTCTGTTCATTACTTTATAAAGAACTCTACCCTATCTACCTACTTGACACCATGGTGAATTGTATGCTACCTCGTGACTCTACTCTATTGCAATACTCTATGATGCTTGCCATTTTTTCTTGGTTTTTCTGAGCCCTCCCACATCATTTTGGAGGTGTATTCTTATATTTTTCTCGGGGTACTATTTTTCCTACCTTACCACCAAAGGGCTCAGTTCTTCCGTTGAGGTAGGTCGACCTTCTGTTCCTATTTTTTCAAAAAGGGTGGTCACTAGCCAGCTCCTGGAGGGTAATGATCTACCCAAAACATGGGAAATTGATGCTCTATTTGAGTTGGATGGTGATCAGATATCAGGTCCCTATGCTCCAAAAAATGATGCCTTGTTCCTTGCATTAAGACGTTCAAATTATAAATTTTTCTCTACACATAAAAAAATTGTAAGATGAAGTTCTTAGGTAACAAAAAATTAATATACAACTACTAGATTGGAGATTCTTGCATTTGTGCTCATCTCTTTGGAAATAAATTTTTCCTATCTTCTGTTACCGGGAATAGTGTCCACTCGGATGCTGCTATTCCCACTAAGACTGGTAGCTATCTTAGAAACAAACAAGTAAAGTCTACTTTTGCTTTCCTTTATGAAAATAGACAAGAGGGGAACCAAGGAGACCAACCTTAGTCTTGCGCTTGATTTCCTCCTTCCTGATAGAGCTTTGTTGCTTCTTCTTCGTCTACCCAGCTTCAAAGAGCACATGTGGAATCACAGAAACATACTACTATCGAAGAACAAAGATCTATATTATAAATAACACAGGACCAGATGTGTGTTAACCATACAAATGCATATATAAACAAGTATACAAGAATATGGAGGAAAACTTGAATAGCTT